>JAHWFP010250267.1:78628-103740 GCA_023313725.1 Lithobius niger
TAAAAGATGTATATCACCTTTCCTGTTCAGAATTGTGTGCTGAACGTTTTTTGCACAAAAAAGATTTGTTGACGTTAAGGTGTTACGTACAACCAAAATAAATAGTTTTTTTTGGAGGGGGGAGGGGGGGGGAAGCGGAATCCCCTTTTTTGGAACTTGCTATCATGGCTATTATTTTCCGGTTCATCTGCATCCATATAAAATGTCATGTTTTTCACAGTAAATGAACAATTCAACTTCTCTCTAGCCACCCTACTACATCTATGGATGACATGTTACTTACGCCCTTTTCCAATGTACCGGTGGAAGCAAAGCTTCTTAGCCCCGGGGACTTTTAGGGTGTTTCACACCCCATTGGTAGCTACTTATGTGCCAACTTTCAGCTTTGTTTACGTTGTAGAGTTACGTACAGCCAAAAAGATAGGTTTTTTTTTTGGGGGGGGGGAGGCATATTCACCGTTTTTGGGCGGGATTTCGAACTTGCCATCATAACTATTTTTTTCGGTTACCCTTCATCTGCATCCATACAAAATTTCATGCTTTTCACAGTAAGTGGACAATTCAACCCTCTAGACACCCTGCTATACATGTATGGATGACATGTTACTTACGCCCTTTTGCCAATGTACCGGAGGAAGCAAGTGTCATAGCCCAGGGGACTTTTGTATGTTTCAGACACCATTGGTAGCTACTTATGGGCCAACTTTCAGGGTTCTTTGAATTAATCCCATGTTTTAATCTAAAACGACTGGGCTATAAGTCCAACATTGTTTGCAGTGGCCATTAAAGGTTCTGGTGGAAATGGGAATTTCAGTAAATATAGTCTGTTATGCAGACGACGTGGCAATCTGGTTTGTGGGAAATGTGCTTGGAATCCTGGCGGAGCAATCACAAAAAGCTCTTGAGGATGTTCAACGTCTTCTCGGTGAGAGTGGTCTGGTTCTGGCCCTAGCCAAAACTGAAGTTGTGGTATTTAAAAGATACACCAGGGTGCCACTTGAGCAAGTTCGGCTTCATGTCAGAGACCAAGTGGTAACTCCGAAGAAGAGTGTGAAGTATCTAGGTGTAGTTTTAGAGGTAACCTTAGGCTGGGCACTGGATATAGCGAGAGTGAATGAAAGGTTGCTGGCGAGGACTGCAGTGCTACGGGCTCTGTGTAAAGGAAATAGCATCACGCGAGGAGCACTTTTGGCTGCGTACAAGACTTTCATTCTGTTGGTGACGGATTATCACCTACCGTTTCTGGCAACTTCCAAAAGGCACTTAAAAGCGCTTCAAGTTGCAGTTAATGTGTGCCTGTGCACTGTTACAGGTTGCATTATCTTCACCCCAGTCCAAGTCCTTTAGGTGGAGTGTGGTGAAGTGCCAGTGGAGTACAGAGCCAAGGAACTACTTGTAGAGCTGTGTTTACGCAACTTAAGCCGTGGGCAAGATGACCCGGTTGGAAGGATATTGGGGGACTACGAGAGGCTGAGTGAGAAGGGACGGAGTATCATAGGGGAAGTGGGTGCTGGAGTAACATTGCTCCAGCAGGTTACGGAGGGAGCTCTGTCCATGGCCTGTGCGAGATCGCTCAGTCCCTGGAGCTGGTGTCCCGAGCTGTTTGAGCCGAGTGGCATTGAGTGTGACGTTTTTTGCGATGCCTCCTACTGTGCTAACGTGCAGACGGGAGAACTTTGTATAGTGATTCCATCGTTGAAATTTGCAGTGCAGCGCCAGGTGGCAGCTGTGACGTCGAGTATGCTCTGCGAAATGCTTGCCATCCCAGTAGCGTTGGATGTGGCTAGTGAGTTGCAGCTGCCTTCTTTCACACTCTGCACAGATTCACTGGCCAGTCACAGAATCTTGCAGAAGTCATGTGAGAATCTTTGTTACAACAACAAGACCCTTTGATCTACACTATTCTCTGGAAGTTTCGGGTAGTAACGCGTAACGGTTGGTTGGAGTTCAAATGGGTGAAGGGCCATAGCGGCAGACCAGGGAATGAGCAAACGGATGGGAGCGTGTCAGCCTGTGAAGCACTAGTGGGAGTGTGTCAGCTTGTCACCCCTGTGCTACCCGTGCGGATGCATCGAGCGATTGTTAAACATTGGGCTCTGGCATTGTAGCAGACGGATTGGGAAGGGTTAGATGCACCAGGGGTTTTTACACCCTGCATCCAGTGTGCAGTGTGGCGTCTAGGCTTAATAAGATATCGTACCAAGGAGCAAAAATCCTATCACAGCTACGAGTGGGACACACTCTCCTACGTTCTTACCGATTTCGGTTAGGGTGGGTGAGTATGCCAAACTGCTTGCAGTGTAATGTGGAAGAGACACCGCAGCATGTTCTCTGGCACTGCAGGAAATATGCTGTGGCGTGGCTACTGTTTGCTCCCTGGATGCGAGAGATGTCTACTGTAGAGCTGCTATCATTGACGAGTGGCCACAGTCCATATGTAAAGCAAAAGATGATAGCGAAATTTTGTCGGGTGTCAAAGATCAATGTGTGTAGGTGAAGCGTGCGGTGAAGTTCCCCTGTTCTCTCCTGTCTCTTTTTGCCAAGTGGAAGTGAAGTCATGGATTCATGGCACCATTGCGGTAGTGTGCAATTTGTGTACGACGATGGAAGAATGCCCGCTGGAACTCCCTCTTTATGGGGGAAAGAAAGTTGGGCTTACTGGTGTACAGTAGAAAAGAAGGCATTACCAAAACAAGCGGCACAGAACATGGAAGACGTGCACACAGCAGTGATGTGGGTGTGAATTGTGCAGTGTGGTGATGTGCTTCTGATGTGCTTGTGCGAATTGTGGCATTGCTTCAAGTGTGTGCACAGTAAAGGAGTGGAGTTGGAGTAGAACCCACTGGAACTTTCCCTACATGGGAGAGAGAAGGTGGGCGGATGGCTTGCACGCAGTGGAGTGTACTGAGCGCGCTGTTGTGTTCTGTTCTGCAGTCGGGTTGAGTGCAATCATAATTAGTGGTTGTATGCTGTAGTATTACGTGGTCGTAGAGAGATATATTGTGTAGTTGTAGGGTGTTGTATTGCGTAGTCGTAAGGTGTTATGTTGTATATATGGTATTGATGGGGCGTTCGGGCCACAGCTCCGAATAATTAATCGTGAAAGAATCCGTGATTTAGATAAACGGGTAAGTTTTAAATCAGATTAACTTAAGTTGTTAATTTCGAGGCCAGCAGGCCTCGAAATTGGCAGTTACAAATGATAGAATGGATTACTTATTTGACAGATGCGGGCCTTCAGACCTGAGCTAAATTGTTTCAAAGTAGACAACAACAATCACTGCAGAGCACTAGTCTTATCATTGCTACCTTGCAAAGCGGTCGGTAACAATAAGACCTCTGTAAGTAAAAAACAAAATAATAATGAGATATTGTTATACCGGCGATTTACTTCCAAAAGCGCATTTATTTACTTCCCATAGAAATATTTAAATGTCAGTGCCAGGAAACCGAGTCCGGAAAAGGGGCAGGTGCTGCGTCGTGCCTGAGGTCCTTGATTGAGTGAGCTAAGAGAAAATTTGAGTGACTAGACTAAATTCGCTCAAACATGGACATACACATGACCGACCAAACCGTACCAGTGTTGCAAACGATGCATCCAACACCAAAAGTGCGTACAACGGACTTTAGCAAGCATAACAACATTATATGCCAGCGACAATTATTTACACACAACGATATTTCAGCTGGCCAATTTTTAAAACGGTGTATCCAGTGTTTTCAGTCACAGGATGCGCTGATTGAGTAAGAGCGAACAAAAATCAGCAATTGTTAGCCAGCGAATCAAAAATGGATTGAAGAAACTTAATTCGGTAAAACATGGACATATACATGAGCAACCAAACCGAACCAGTGTTGCAAACGGTGCATGGAAGACCAGCCGTGCGTAGCACGGGCTTTCTCTAGTCGGTAGATAGTGTTAAGATATTAAGTTATTCCTACAGTTTTGAACAATATGTGTTAAGATATTTGATTTGATTTGTTTATTGAGTTATAAAGGTCTACATATACCTATGCTTTCATGCTAGCCTACTTAATGCTACCTTAACCTAAACCAGAACAACCAGGTCACCAGAGAACCACAAAACACAGAGCACGGGGAACACTGGGATGAGGGGGGGGGGAATGAGACTTAATGACACTGGGATGAACCAGAGCGAGAGAGAATCAGGGAACTCAGGGGAACGCAAGGAAAACCAAGACCCCATAACGGAAATACTCACAATTAACGCAAATACGCACATTACTTCTGCCTCATCGAGAAACGCTAACAATATTGTAATTGTGTTAAGTTATTCCAATACTTTTAACAGTGAAATGTTAAGTTGTACTTCCACTTTTACTTTTAAACTATGAAATGTTAAGTTATTCCTATACTTGCACTCGACTTATCCTCCACTTAGAACAGTCAATCTTCGCAACAATTTAAGTTGGATTCATAGTTTGTAATAATCAACCATGGGTAAAAGTTGCTTTTGTACCCATGGTTGATTGTTGGAAACTATGAATAGATTTTCAATTGTTGCGAACATTGATTGTTGTAAGTGGAGGATAAGTTACTTATCCTACGCTTTTAAACAACGAATCTAAAACGATGACTTTAGTTATTTTCTAATGGCGGCAGTTTTTAAGCACAGAATTACAAAAACAAAAATGAAATCGTTGTTTGTTTAAGGTAACCAACCACATGTCAAAAAATGGAAAAGCATCTCGAATAAGCCTTCCATTCGTAGTGTTGCTTTAGTGTTTAGTCCACGTAAAACTTTACTAAACTTTTTAACAATGATTTTTTGGTTTATAATGTGATACCAGACATTTTATTTCGACGGAAGTATTTACCTTAAAAATTAATGAAAATTCAAGTTACTAAGCATTCCCTTTGCTGTAGTGTTTAGTCTACGTGAAACCTTACTACACTTTTAACAATGACTTTTTAGTTTTTATTGTAATATCAAACATTTCTTATTCCCTTTGCTGTAGTGTTTAGTCCATGAGAAACCTTACTGCTGCATTCAGGCATAGCAAAATATTCCTTAACCCACGTGTGAAACAAAGTAAGAAAGGTTTTAATGCAAAAGCATATAAGGCATGACACTACAAAGAAGTCCAAACAACGTTGATGGTGGGTGGGGCAAACCATTCGCACAACGCACCTCAACAAAAAAAAAACACACGAACAATTCAACTCAAGAAACTGTATAGCCTAACGAAATTAAATTTAACAAAAATGCCGGCTTAAGATTTAACTCGTCCACATTAACGACAGCTTCTAGCTGACTCCAATGACTGTTTTATGCCGCTTGACTCGAGTGGATTATTCTGGCTGACCAAGATTCTACAAAATCGTTGTCATTGGAAAAAAACGTGTTGACACCTAAAGCTACTGCCATTTTTAGCGACACAACGAAATGAAAGTTCGGACAACAATGAGAGTTCGAAACACGCGCGCATACTCTCAGCTGATTGTTACTCATTGCTAATTGGTATAATAACTACTGTTACTGATTGTTACATTACTGATTGTTGGAAGAATAGATTGTTGCAGTAAGTATTGTTGCAATGGAAATCACCACACTGAAATTGGCCCAAAACAAAAGAAAAAAAAGGAAAAAGAAAACTTAGAAACAAATTGATTGGACACAAAAAGTGACCATGGGCACAATTAGTTATACCCATGTTTTGCAACAATGCCTCCTAGGACTGCTGGATTTACACATCCTCGGGTTCCCACAGAAACCTCGTCTTCGGCTTGGAGTCTGTTGGTATCATTGTAGGTGTAAATACCGTATTCTCCCCAGCATTGTTGCAAGACATGGGTATAACCTATACATGTAGTACCATTTATTTAAATTTCTACAACATAATAGTGTAAAGGATGGGTGAGGAGAATTTACACCACAAGCATATGGTTCTCGTTGAGTATTCCGAGCAGTGAACCATTGTTAAAAAAGTCACTAGTAGGTTCTCCCAACAATCTACCAAAGGAAAGATTGTCGAAGGAATAGTTTGTTGGTGTCTGAAGGGGTATTTCATAATAAAGCTAGAATGCAATGATACAAGCAATTTGCATACTTATTAATGCCTATTTTAATACTTTTTTTTATACATATGAGTAATATGACCTTACGGGTAATATACCTTACGGGTAATATTTCTTTGTTGTTCCTGCACATTTTACGTTAATTTGGTGGATAGCTCTCATCCTACCCGATGAAGGTTGCCATCCGATGAAGCAAATTGTATGTTTATTAATGCTTGTTTTTATACTTATTTAAACCTATGAGTAATATGCCTAAACCCATATATGAGTAATTTTTCTTTGTTATTTCAACATATTTTACGTTATTTTAGTGGATAGCTGTCATATTTTCATTATTTTTAGTTTATTTGGTGGATATCTCTTACCCTTTACCCGATGAAGTTGCTTCCCAGAGAAGTCTAATGCTAGCCATATGCTGACACTTTTGAATAATTTAAATTTACTTTACTACATCATTGTTCAACATTTTGAAGACATAGCCACCACGCAAGCATCCGTCATAGTCATATTTTTTTTTTTTTTTTAATAATTTGTTTATTTATTTGTTTGTTTACACGTTTATTTCTCACTGAACTCACTTTTAAGAGAAAGTATAAGTAAACAATCACTTTAAGCGCTTATCATTCTTCGTGGACGTGTTATTCTTTGCTACGGTGCCTAACAATTTCGTCTAAACCATTGATTGTTGATGGGGAAAATGAAAAAAAAATCCGTATTTGAGCTAAACGCGTATGTTTTAAATCAAACTAAGCTGTGCTGTTAATTTCGAGGCCTGGCAGCTATTAACGATAGAATGGCTTATTTATTTCCTGGATGCGGCCCTTCAGAGCTTAGTTAAATTGTTTCAAAGTGGACAGCAACAATCACTGTGGTGCACGTAGCTTATAATTGCTACCTTGCAAAGAAGTCCGCAACAACAACACCTCTCCAAGTGAAAACAAAACAATAAAGAGGCATTGTTATTCCGCCGATTTACTTTCTTCTTCCCCCAGAAAAGAAAAATACCGAAGCCACCAGGCTAAACGCTTCAACTTTGGTCAACAAGAGAAGCGTATTTCTTTACACCCCACAGAGATATTTAAATGTCAGTGCCTGGACACCGTGTCCAGAAAAGGGGTCGGGGCTGCATCGTGAACGGGGTTGCTGATTGAGTAAGCTAAGGGAAAATTTGATTAACGAAACTTAATTGGTTCAAACACATGAGCAACCAGCCAGTACCAGTGTTGCAAACGGTTCATCTAACACAACCCGTGCGTACAACGGACTTCAGCATGCAATAAAACATTATGAAACAGTGGAAAAAAACATAATAAATTACACTCCATACCAATTAACTAATAATAATTTGCTGGAAGTTTTGAAACACATTTCTGAACCATATCACACAAGAATAGATTTTTTCTACACTTATGTTTTTTGATTCAAAATACTTTTTATCAGAATGGTCGTAGTTATTTTCGAACTGTTCATTTGGCCTCGGTCTCTCATGTTAAAACGGAAATTTCGATGCTTAATTTCTCCGCTGCCTTTTAATAGTTTCCACTCAAATTTAAGCTTTGTTGGATTTGGTAAACACATGTACCAACGTTTATTAATTTCCGAGTGGTCACTTTGGAGATCTGGACTTAAGCTGGAATCGTGAGTTTCATTTTTGGCTTTGACTTCTTATTTGGACACGTTTATATAATGGTCTCTACACACTAAACAATTTGTCCAAGAAAGGTGGTTCTTAGCTCATTTGAAAGAGCTACTTCCGGAGATGTGCCCTTTGTAGAAATAGAAATTTCAATTGGTCGAGCCATTTTGGAGTTGTGGGACCCTGAGCTATCAGTTTTAATGTTTTACTTTGTTTTAAACATTTTAACTAGGCAATAATGCCAATCAGCAAAAGCTAGCCGCTAAGCTAGACTTAAAGACAAAAAATGCTAACAATCCTGAGATTCAACGATTCACCCGTACTTTATCCTTATTACGAATCCTTTTACCGTATCGTTAATACTTTATCCTTATTATCCTTATTACGTACTAGAGGAAGCACGGGGCCGGTCATGAATTAAGTTTACAGATACACTTTTCTTGACTCATTTAAGCAAATAGGAGTTGTCTTTTTGGATCCTACTGAGCGGACTTAAAAGGGCGTAATTGTAAACATTTACGAACATCCCCCCCCCCTCGCCAAGGTTGGACATTGGCTTAGAAACGCTGATTTTTGTTGGCCTCAGTCACTCAATCTGCGCAGACAATGGCTGAAATCAGAGGACGTACGTTTAAAGAATTTGCACACTGAACCATCTTTGCATGAAAAACTTTTTCTGTGGTAAGTAAATAAGCTCTTTTCTGGGAGAGGAAGGAAATAAATCGACGGCCTATGGCGGCCTAACAATGGCTCATTATTGCTTTGTTTTCACTTACAGAGGTTTGATTGTTGGCGACTTCTCTGGAAGATAGCAATGATCAGCCTCGCCCTCAGCAGAGATTGTTGTTGTCCACTGAAATAATTCAGCTCAGCTCTGAATGCCTTTACTGCTCATTAAGTAAGCCATTGCATAGTTTCCAGCTGCCAATTTCGAGGCCTAGAAATTAACTACCCAGCTTAGTTTGATTTAAAACTATTGGCATTTAGCTGGAACATGGATTCTTTCGTTTTACCCATCAACAAACAACGGTTTCGACGACAGTTTTCAATCCATAGCACGTGCACCATGAATTGTTATGCACCGTAGCAAAAATATTCCACGTGCACTAAAACAATGAAAAGCGATTAAAGCGATTACCCGGCCTCTATTTCTAAACTGCTCAGCCGGGATCCAGAATTATTATTAAAATCGCCAGTGTTAGTAAGGGTCGACCTAGGATCACTGTGTTAAACTTTCAACTTTGAGAGCTTATAACTCCGTCAAAAGTAAACATCTTTAAACCAAATTTGGAATCTAGCCTTGGCTAGTCAAGGCCTGTCTGCAGTCCAAAAATTTTGAAATTCGGATGAGCCAAACCGGAGATACAGAGAGGGGCCAAATAGACAACTTCTTGTTCTTGGTTTTGTTCTTGGTGTTGTTCTGGGGATGTACCTTTCGTCTCTGTTCTCTACAGGTCAAACCATTTGTCATATGAAGCTGGTTCTTATCTCATTTTACAGGTATGGCTCTGTAGATGTGCCCTTTCCATAAGGCATTTTCTAATTGGTCAAGTGGTTCAGTGGTTATGGAGCTCTGAACGACCAGATTGATTGTTTTACATTGTTTTAAACATTGTTATTATGCAACAATGCCAATTAGCAAACGCCAGCTGCAAGACTAAATATTAAAGGATTTGTTTCTATTATTGAGTGTTAGTAAGAGTCAGCCTACGGTCTCTGTGTTAAACTCACAATTTTGACCGTGCACTGTTTTACAGTTTAGCTGCAATTCTAAAAGTAACACGAGTTAATAAACAAAAATGGAACGTTAAATGTTAAACACGGACAAGGTTTCACAGTAAAGGTCTAGGTGTGAAATTTTGTAAGAGGCTGGTAAGCATTAGACCCTTACTACCCGGTGGTCAGAAATAAATACATTTTTACGAAAAACTGGAAAGCCTCCTACAATGACCCATGTGATGATCCAGTGGTAGTATGGTATACGTTTGCTGCTTTGCCTTATGTTGAAAATTATTTTTCGATTTAGTAACATGGCAGGGTATTCGCAGCAGAGAGCATTACTGGTTATCCTCTAACGGAAATCTACGAAATATAATAAAAAATTCGAAAGCATCAAAAGACACAAAATGCCAAACTTCACAAGAAAATTATGTTCTTAAAGTTCCATAACAATATTCTAAGAACAAAGAAAACCTGCTACAACCGTTCATACACACGTTCTGTCCTAATAGACTAGAACTAATCTAACCACCGGGTAGTAAGGGTCTAATGCTTACCAGCCTCTTAAAAAATTTTACACCTAGACACAACTGTCAAACCTTGTCCGTGTTCTTTCTAGTTTTTGACTTTTACACCCTTACTCTAAACATTTAACGTTCCGTTTTTGTTTATTAATATAGATTAGTTTATGTAGTAGTTTCACAAACCGCAGTGTTCATGTACTGTTTAGTCCACGTGAACCCTTGCTGCTGTATTCACACGTTTTGAAAAATTTTACTTTAAATCACAATAGATTGGTCTGATTGGTTCACTCTACTTGGCTAAACGACATCGCTGAAAAATCGTAAAAACCATAGTTTAGTGTGCTTAGTACAGACCTACAAACTAAGTAATTTAGGGGTCGTGCGCTTCCTTTAAAACTTGGAAATGCCGTTGAAAATAAAAATGAAATACCAGTCCGAAAGTTTTGAATGTGAAATCTTGAAAAGTGGTGCATGTATCAATAGGATGAGCGGAAAGGAGACAACTTGATTAAAATAATGCTGACAAATTTAGCCCCGAAAGTGTAGCCTACATTATACACTAAATTATTCTTACAATAATTTCGAAAGTTGGAATATGGTTTTAATTCTATTTACGTGTCTCATGGTTGAATACAGCAGTAAGTTTTCACGTGGACTAAACAGTACAGGAACATTGCGGTATGTGAAACCTTTTGGGAAAGTTTATTTGTGTTACTTTGCTGTTTTGACTACGCATCAGTTAAACCTTACCTTACAGATCAAACGAGCTTGTTTTGTTTTCTAATTCGTTAATTGTTGTACAATCATAATTAAATGGTGAAATATTTTAACAAGCCAACTGCAAATTGTGCCATTTTATAATCTCTAGCAATGTCTGAGAGAAAATTCACGGTCTTTGGAAGCGATATTTCTCTTTCTATGTCAAATAAGTATGGAAAACCTGTGACTTTCGAGATTGTTGCAGGTAGGCTATGATAATTCGTAGCAAATTCTTGTCCTACCTTTGATGCTGCCCTTCTAATCTCTCTAATAAGTCTCTCCACTTTATCATGGGCGGGGGATTGGGCTTTATCATGGAGAATAAAAGTAAATGACTCTTTATTTTACCTTAAATATTGAACATACTGTTAGTACAATTTTTTCTACGAATTATTTAGCATTGTCTGAGATCGGAATTTTTGTTTGACCACAGCTTGCATTTTCAACCACACGAGTCCCAAGAAATGGGGCAAGTTGGGATATGCCAGTTAATCAAGCGTGAATCAACCTGGTCAGGTAGCCATTGCCAACATTCCAGATAGGGAGCAGGAACACCCTACACAACAACCACTTATTCAAAACTCGACCATGGCCCAGCTGCTTACCATTGCTTACCCACCCATGCCTCGAAGACCGCTGAACAGAGAATACTTCAGGAACAGAACCGATATTCTGCGAGCCCCTTTTTGGTTCAAACCACCATACTCATATTAGCCTGCATGCATTACGTCCCTAATGTCATGTCGTCTTTGGCATCATTCCAATGTCTCCAACCCAGCGTAGAACAGTGGATCTCCAAGCCCAAAATTCAGAACGACCCAAGTTTCTGAAATATGAGTCTTTGCCATGGGTCCATCCCCTTGACCAGCTTTGGACAGTACTGTAGTCGTGGTTACCAACGTTGCTAGCCACATGCCCTAATGAGGGCAATATGCTTCATCTGCATTGAAAGTTGCGTATGTTGCCTAGCCCAACCACTCACTGTGACATTGCATGCAGCGGTTTGTTACACTGTATGGTATTGATAGCGACCACACTCTGCCCCTCACCAATGACTTTGTGTACTAATCCACATTTGCTACCATCACACTGGAGTCACACGACAAATGTGACCCACTGTCTGCAACTGGTCATGCAAATCCCAATTCAGAGATGCTGAGACAAGTAGAGAAAGCGAATTAGAATCATCCACCTCTTTCAGATCGAATGTAGGCCCGTTGCAATGCCTACAGTCAGATGGTAGGGCAATAGGAACCAAGGCATTCTTACTATTTCAACAGCACATTATCAGTCTCATTCACCCACAGCTAACATATCCAACCTTCAGGGATTAATTACTTCATGGCACTGGTCCAGTGGCTCGACCAGCTTAGAACAGCAATCTCTGGAGGTCGAAGGTTGCTGCTCAATGTCGAATTTTGTCGATCTCTAGGGTTGTACCTGACACTCTGCACTTATTGAATTTTTCTAGCTTTCGGGTTATACTACCTCGTAAACTAGAGCCCTTTCTGAGCTTGGCATTCATAGGATATAGGCTAACGAAAGTGTAAAATAACTAAATAATTCTTTCAATTACTTAATAGTGCAATTAACCTGTGTTTGGTGCATACATTGTTACTTTAACGTACAATGAACATGACACAAAGATATTCACCGGAAGATTTCTGGTTGTAAATTTCACTTCTCCATGAGCTAAACACAAAATGCTGTGCTAGCGGCCATTTTTTCAAGTTGGCAACTGAGTGGTCCTTTCTTCAACACAGTTTATCTCCTTAACTACTGCACGTACCGAATATTTCGTAGAACAGTTTTCTATATATAATTTAATGTTCTACAACTTTAGTCTGAACAAGAGATTTGATAAAATTGATATTTAAGGAGATACAGACAGAATACCATTTTTGGCGGCCATTTTCCTTGGTATTTAACCGCCATCTTGGATTTTAGAGTAGCTAATGGGCTTTTTTGAAACAGTGGGTTTCAATGACCACATGTGCCAACTTTCATGCTTGTTTCCAAAAGTGAACGATTTTTCGCCTTATCTGCCCCACTAATGGGAGTTCCATGGCTGATTCGATTTGTGCTGCTAAGAATGATTTGTGTACCAAATGTCATGTTTTTAGCTTGATCTGCAAGAATTTTTTGCCCAAGCCTCTGGAAGGGGAGGGGGGGGGGGCCCACAGTGGATTTTGAGGCGGGGCACTAGGGCCCGTTAGGGATATTTCATCGGGGGTTCCTGGCTGGTTCGATTTGTACTGCTAAGAATGACTTGTGTACCAAAGTTCATGCTTTTACCTGGATTTGCTTGAATTTTTGAACCTCACCTAATGATTTAAGCCCAGTGCTCAGCTTTAATAAATGCTCTGCCGACAAGAATGCTGCAGTCATATTAAAATCACTTTCAAAAGGCACTGGTCGTTTTCAATACTTATTTTCTGAACTTTAAACATTGAAAATAGCATCAGTACTTCGATCTCTAGGTGACAGAAACATTTCAAGCCCAATTGGGTTTCCGTCACAAGAATATTGGCATAACATTAAAATAGCATTCAAAAGATCCTAGGTTTTAACCTATAAAACTTGGAAAATCGGTTCATACAAGAAATGGACATAACAGTAATGTGGACACTGAATGGTTCGATTGTTCACATTAAAATTTATAATCGGGTGAAATATTAACGACACGATCCCAAATACCAAATTTCGTTGGGCGAAATATAGGAGTTCAAAACTTGACGTTTAACATAGAAATTTATGCTGAGGCTTACATAAGGGTGCTCCTTGATTTTGGCACAGAAGTAATTCTTAGCAGTAGAAATTGATGCAGCTATAGAACCCCCTGAAATCCCCCTCCAAGGCACCCATCACCTCTAGTTCCCAATCCCTAAGACTTAACCAACAAATTATCACAGAACAATCTAAAAGCATGAAACTTGGTATGTAAGTTAATTCTTAGCAGTACAAATCGAACCAGCTAAAGAACCCACCACGAAATATCACCCATGGCCTCCTAACGGCCTCTGTGCCCCTTCCATGACGCTAATAACCCACAAATTCACGATGACCGTACCAAAAGGGTTCAGAAATAATTCTTCAGAAATAATCCAAGTATCCCCATGAAACACCACGAAAGCCCCCACTAAGCATTCCCCCGTGAACTTCCATGAAGCATCGATGGTCGACAAATTCTTGCTGATTCTATTACCTTGAGGTACACTAGTCATTCGTGGTAGAAGAAATCGAACTAGCTATGGAACACCATCAAATACCCCCAAAGCCCCCTTGGCCCCCTTTGTCCCCTCCATGAGGCTGACGACCAAGAAATTATACTTCGATTTTTATTGCTAAGTATGACTTGTTTACCAAATTTCAATGCTTTTAGCTTGATGTGCACGATTAGCTAAAAGTATAGCCCTTATGCTGTATTGCACCTGGAGATCAAACAAATGAACCGATGTTCCAAGTTTTATAGTTAAAACGTAAGTGATAAATAATGCCACGAGCTTTTTAAACGGTCTTCTAATGTGAAAACATTATTCATTTCGTTATTGTTCTTCTTGTTGGCGAAATTTTAGTTTCCTAAAGATTGAGACAAACAACCAATATTTTATAGTTTAAAATGTAGGTATTAATAAGGACCAGGGCCTTTTCAAGGCTATTTTAAGATGACTACAATACACTTTTTGTTTTTGTTATGCCTGTTGGAGACACGTCATAAGTTGAAACCCTATAGTTTCCCCAATTTGAAATGACCAACAAAAATCGGTATTTTGGATCGTGCTGGTACTAGGCTATTTAACTGGAGTAAAAATGTTGATGACAACTAACGAATCATTTGACCTCTACAGCATGGAAACTTCTTGTTGTTGAAGAAGTTGTTCTAGTTGTTGGGGAAGTTTAGCTTGCTTTCACCTACGGCGCACCAATGAACCGATTTTCAGTTTATTGTTGGTTGGATTGTAGCTCCGCGATGAAGACACTCCAATGTAATCTTAGACCGCACATCACGCAAAAACCACAAGAACTATCCAAACCAAACTTTGAATGCAGTAGCACGTGAGTCCGGGCAAAGTTTATCAAAAGAAAAATCAGGATTCAGACATGGGGTTGAGGAACCATCAGGGTGACAAAATGGACCAATAGCAAGAGCCAAAATCAAAACAACAACGAGACGCGAAGCCGTTGCTAATTGGTTCAAGGCATCCGATTGTTAAAAGATTGATTGTTGATGATAAACAGGTAGCGTTAGGCGCTAATAAGCCAAATTCAAGATATTTTCACTTTTCGTCGACCGATTTGGACGTTTGAATACACCATTTTCACGGTTTTTTTTACCACCTTTTCAATGGCCCAACCCAAGCATCTGTCTCTTATTGTTTACAAATCACAAGGCAAATCCGATCCGATGTGATTGACAGCAAACAGCAAAGAAAGCAGAGCCCGCTCCATTATGTTGACAGTGGAATTGATGACGGCCCTAGTAAACAAGGACCAGGGCCTTTTGAATGCTACTTTAATTTGACTACAATATTGTTGTTATCCTTCTTCTGCTTGTCTTGAAAATTTTGCTTACACTCAGAGATCGTACCAGTGACCCGATTTTCAGCTTTTATAGCTTAAAACGTAGGTGTAAACAAGGACCGTAGGTGGCCTTTTGACCGTCATTTTAATGATATCGTAATAATGTCATACCAAAATTGTAGTTATATGAGATAGCTGAAATATCTACAAGAAAAAGATAACAGATATTCGTATTAAAAAACGCTTAAGTATATAAAATACGGATGTAAGCTTTAAAAAACTTAATGTTCTAAAAGAATAAATAAAAGAAAAAGTAATGTAAACCGTCAGCATTACTCCAATACGTGTAAAATAAGCTCCAGCATGTGTTTTGGGATGCTGACAATTTTTTGAACGCATTAACGCAATGTTGATGGATTACATGTGTTTTTCTTATTTCTGTTTTTTCAGAGCATTCAATTTTTTTAAGGCTTACATCCGGATTTTATACACTTAAGTGTTTGTATTACTAATATATAGAATGTAATGGTGCACCTATCGTTGCTCGTACAGTTCAAATCGCGAAGTCCTATCGAAACACGCCCCTTCGCCTGAAATTTAGAGGGTATATGCGTTTTGTCACTGCCGATCTACCAAGCTAACCTCCATGTCAATCGAACAGGCAGTTTCTAAGTTATGTACAAAACTACGTAATGTCCAGTATCTACAGAAAATCATAGCCTTCATTCTGTGAAAGTTCTTCAGGAAGGCAGTTATTTGGGAACTACTCGCAGCTTATGTTTGAAATTCAACAGGAATATGTTTAACATTCCAATAAGAAGTTATAGCCTATCTCCAGGTTTGTAGGATACGTAGTTCGGGTGCTATTCAGAAATAACCTTGTGACTCCCTTAAAGTTAGCATTGCAAGCGTTAGAGCTGCACTTCGAACGGTGATTTATAGAAATCAAGCAGTATGAATTCATGAAACTCGCGGAGGGAAGCATAATATCGCCATGCTTACTTTAAGACAATCCAGGTCTATGCCACGCCCAGTGAGACAAGCTGTTCGCAAATAACCATGCAACCAAGCATCCAAAAATAGGCTAATCCCAACAACATAAGCGTTGCTAATGTATGGAAAACGGAAAGGATCCCAATCATCACCAAGCTAAGCATGGGAGGGAAGGGGGGAATGGTGCCAACAGCATCCAAATTTGGTCGCGATTGGAGAAACGTACAGTAGCCGATGACACAAAACGCCAACATGCTCGAACCGCAGCATAGGCACTAGGCAGTACCTGTCTGTCACCTCCTAGTCGTGATTTCTCACAAACCAATATCGTGATCCTAAAACTCAGTGCTCCGACACGTCTCATCCCCAAACGTTTTCTCTGATAGCAAATAGCAATGGGTCCGTGCGAGTCCTATGAGCGGAGCTATTAACGACTAATAACACAGTCGAAAATGAAATTCCTAAAAATTGTCATGAGCATTGGGAATTGTGCTAAACGGACGGTATCCGAGTTTGGTGGTGGTTGATGAACGTACACATGCTGGTGGCCACAACACCCGATCCAAAACAACGAAGAATGTATTCAAAATGTGCTATCTCAAAAACCAGAGGTTCGGGCCCCACAAAACGGGGTGGGGGGTTCCAAACTCTTCCCCCCCCCCCTTCCTCCCCGGCCCCGCATTTTATGCCTAATCCAGGTTTATGGGCACACTCTGGATTGAAATGTTTGCCTAAAACATTGCACAGGCAAGGTAAGCAAGCAGTGCAGTACCTACAGGAACAGCGACCATGAGATGTCTTTAGTGAATTGCTTCGTTGACAGTGTGCACATGTATCTGGTCTCGAATGACCCCGGAGAATGAGACGGATTACTCAATCGATGTTCATGAGGCCCACACTGATGGTTTTCAAGAAATCACCATTAAAAATTGGAATCATAACACTTGTAATGCTAGGGGAATATGAGACTTGCATCACCAGCGTACATATGCTGGTCCGATCGCTACCAAACTCGGATGCCAACCATTTGGCGATATACCCTAAACACATGCCAATTTTCACTCCGAACGTAGCACTTTTCATTTCACTGGGTTCGCATAGACTTGTGAGCCTAGCTTTTGCCTACACTGTTGGTTTTTGAGAAAACTTAATTTTACCACTTAACTGTCGCAATGCTGAGCAAAGTTCATTGCTGTTCACCAGACGTTTCTCTGACCACAAGGAAAGTCGGATGCTGAAAAAAACAGACACACGCCAATTTTGGCAGCGATTGAACTACTTTAATTTTCTGGTGATGTGTTCGGTCGTGAATAGCTATGGCTTACAGGATGCTCAAATTACTGGTTTTGGAGAAATCGCGACTCATAGGTGACATGGCGGTATGATGGTAACAGTGCCAATGCTGTGGTTCCTGCATTTGAGGTCACTAGATCGAACTGGGTTGACGTGAATGAGACTCTACGCGGATGTTTTCCGCTTGGCATTTCCTGTGTGCATGGCAATTTTCACAGTAATCGGTGCAGGGTATAATTAGCAATACTAATGTTGGACGAAAGTTTTTACTTCCTGTCATTTGGCCGTTCCCCAAAAATACTAAATAAAAAAATATAAAGGTCGTCAGAACATCCAGAAAAATGGCCTGAGGCCGGGAAATTGTGTCAAATGCATAGTATCCGAGTTTGGGTTCAATTGGATGACTGTACGCACGCTGATGAATGTACACACGCTCGAAGGCCTGTAAATAAATTTCGCGATGGAGTTCACCGTGGAGATATGTAGAAAGGATAGCTGCTGTTTGGAACGCATATCCCTTGAAAGCTATCAAGGCTAGGAGGAGCCGAAGGGCATCATTATCACAGGAGATGAGATTTGGTCGAACTCCAACATGACCGAGCAGAGCACGCACAAGCCACGAGTCAGGTTTTGAGTTTCTGTAAGCTTCCATCCTTGTTATATTTACGAGCAAATGTTCATCTGGAATTCATGATTATAGTAGCCTCAGGGGACCATTTAATCACATCCCAGACCTGCATTTCCTCTAAGACGGCTATTTCAACCTCCATCGTTAATTTCCAGAGCGTCCCCTCATGTCCCTTAATGGCATCATTGTTTCCAGTAAGTAAAGGGCTCTGTAGGTTCGCGAAATTACAATAAGCTCCACCTCCCTTAGGGCAAACTGCGTACGAGAAGGATTTTGGTGCTCCCCCCCCCCCTCCTTTTTTCTCATTTACGGAAACGCAGCAAAGGGGCGTATCCTCGGCCGGAGAAATTTAGGGGAAATAGTTCTTTAACGGGAGTTTTTAATCTAGAGGCCGGAGTGGTCCTGACTTAAAACACACTAAGTTTTAAAGTTATGGCGGGTGCTGGGACGAAGAGGACGCATCAACACTAAGTAGGGGACCCCATGACCGTCTCCTACAACAAAATCCTTAAGAAACGTATCCGAAACGGATGGTAACACGGTGGATATGGGCTACCATTTATGTCGGGAAGGCTAGATGCAGTAGCGTAAAATTAGTCCTACCACCAATCCGACATTTATACGTCGGTGTGTACACCTGGAGCCCAACGTCTCAGTTTTCTTCTCAGCTTCGTGAAGCTACGGAATAACTGGATACTGTGCTCTTCGGTGTACGATCGTATGATGTATTGTGTTCTGCCCCAATACATGCCAGACAAAAAACAGACGAATGGGATAGTAGTTCAGAACACTTTATTTCTTTATTAGTCGCCTTTACGTTGCTCTCCCTTTTCTCCACTTTGTCTTACGGAAATGTGCATTATTACTCAATCTCACTCACGGCTGGACAATGCTGCACAACGTAAATATGTGCGTTTCTTTGCATAGTCATCTAGTAGTATAAACTGGCTTCGGGTTACAAACGAACTCCTGGCCTAACGGTTATGGCGGTCAGTCCTACAAAACTCCTTCAGAGTCATGCGACCTTTCCAAACTAGAAGTAGGCGGAAGAAATAAGATAGGGCAAAAGAGAAGAGCGCATGCAATAGTGAGGTAACAATGTTATTATACAGAGGTAAAACAATACAAGGCACTGTCTTGAGCAGTAAGTTGGTATAGTGCAACAATAGAGGTTATTAAGCATTAGGACGTTTAGACAAATGACAAGGAAAGAGAAAAGTGGCAAAGTAGATGAAACAATTAGTGTACAACAAGTATGATATCTAGACACACGCCAGTGTGTCGCCGCCAAGTAACAGTAGATCATCCCATTGTAGACATCCGATTGTTAAAAATTGATTGTTAATGATAAAAAGGCGGTTCACTAACAGACATGTGTCTGTTAACTGTAAGCAACTGAAAGCATATTTTGGCATGTTGAGGATAAATCCCAATGCGACAGAAATGTTTCAAATTGTGGAAAATGTAAGGGGAAGGGTCAGAGATTAAGAAAAACTAAAATTTAAAGGATGAGTGTCCACCAATCATAGAGAAAAAGATGCGTCAATAACGTTGTTTTTATGTTACTAGCTAGCTAGCTGGCTAGCTAGCTAATAAGATTTTTCCCATGTTAAATCCCATAGACTTTTTGCTCATGGCTAGCGCAAAATTGCGAAGGCCTACGTACCTGAATTTTTGCACACGGATGCTTGGTGATCTGAGGATGGTCCTTTTGTTGGTTTGGGATTTGTAGGGGTCAGGACAAATGCGTGGGAGGGTTTTGAAATTTGCCACCAGCGAATTTAAATTTCGTTTCTTGTCCAAGTTGCAATCAAAGATTTTAAGCAACAATGGCTTAAACAATCAAGACTGGTCCTTAGATTTATTGTAAAAGCCTGGACGAACTAAAAACTAAACTGTAACGAAGGACAAAATAAAGAAACATTAACGTTGCCGTGGATAGCGTAAGAATAAAGGGATGCACGTTAGATGACGGTTACGCAACAATACGAGCACACACGAGCTAATGGGTTTTTTTGTTAATAACCCCCCCAAAAAATGCTTCGCGTTCTGCTGTTTTAGTAACAGCGACCTTCGGGGGTTTCTGCATGACTAAATGTGAACGAAATCTTGAAAAATTAAGGGGAAGTTGCAGGGATAAACAAAACAACTGAAGGGGATGCGCTGATTGAGTGAGCGAAGCGAACGAAATCAGAGATTGTTAGTCAGTGTGTGCAAAAATGGGATTGAAGCATCTTAAACAGACGGTGTAACCTTATGTACGTTCATAGTCCTATGAAAGTTGTGATATCCACCCAAAACCAAAGCTGGTAGAAAAACCCGCCAAGTTTCCAAAAACGGTCGGCCTTTGAAGGTAGTGATATCATTCCACCAGGGAAAGGCCGCCTAGGTTAATCCTATTAGCCAAGTTAATCGTACCGAATAATACTTTGGACGTTAAACGAAAACTTGAAGATTGCTACCGCTAGTAGCAATCTTCTAGTTTTCATTTAACTTTCGAACTATTAATATATGCGATTAACTTGGCTAATAGGATTAACCTTGGCAGCTTTTCCCTGGTGGAATGATATCACTACCTTCAAAGGCCGACCGTTTTTGGAAACTTGGCGGGTTTTTCTACCAGCTTTGGTTTTGGGTGGATTTATTCTTCGGCCGAACACTACTGGTTGAATAGACAAGCCTTGTTAACAGGCCGTACCCTTCCAGTCGGGTGTACAATAATCAAGCTAAAACTCTTGAACGCAGATATAATTAATTGTAGTCAGAGTGATGACGATTAGAGGTCCTTCCTCTACGAGAAGTAAAAGGGAGCCTATTGCGTGGGAGGAGGCACACAAGTGGTAGATCATGGGCACATGCGAACATAGGTGGATCGTTCTCACAATACTTCACGACCAAACACCAGGTGTTTCTTGCAACACTGGTCTGCGAGGCTGTGACAAAAATTTAAAATCACATTAAAATTTCTTCAATTTAGCATTCTTTATCATACGGAAAGTGAATGGAAGAAGAGAAAAACGTATCCAGAATGAAAAAAAAATTTCCAGATTAGGGGGAAACGTGTACTGTTGCTTTATCGGGAAGTTTGAGGTGGAATGCCCAATTGCCCATGGTTACTCCTGCACTTCAAATGATCCAACAATAAATAAAAGTTGCCTTATGCACTTGTATCCTTATTATGTTCGGGATAACGTCATCAAAGTAAACGTTAAGATAAGAATTATTATCTTACACCTCAACAGCTTGAATCATAATAAAATCTTGTTCATAAATCCCTTACAGAACTTCATCAAACTAAGAAAAAAGAAGCCTGCAAAGGAAAATTTACTGCCATTCGGGACAATGCGTCTTCAAAGTGTGTTAGCATCGAGATACTCGCATTGGCAAGACTTCCTGAGAATAATTATTGTTTTATGTTGCATGGGTATATGCGCTTATCAACTCTCTGATCGTATATCATATTACTTGGAAGAACCTACTTCATTTGACATCATTGCTACTCAGAACGAATCCATTACATTTCCTGCTATCACTTTCTGTACTAATAATTCCAATTTTGAAAGTGCTATAATGTCGGACATGAACAGGTTGGTGAACAAAACGTTCACCGAGGAAGAATTACAAGAAACTTCATTCGAAGAATATGGTCTGGACATTGAGAAATTGTGGAAAGAAACTAACATGAATCCTCAGGCTTTTCATGTTTGGACTAGTAAAGGGCAGGTATGGATTAAATTAATCTAAGTAATTGGAAGATGCGCGGGGTGTTACTAAAATAGTACAGTACATATTCGCTCAGGGTCGTATTCAAATTGGTTATGTTCTCTAAGCTGGTTATCAGACCAAAAAACATCAGCGGTAAAGGAATCTGCCAAGTTACAACATGCTTTGAACATTGCAAGTGGGGCTATCAGAATGCAAAGCTTTTTTCCAAGTTCTTCACAATCACAAAACGTGCAAGTAAGCAACAGGATTAAAACTTGCAGATTGCCTTTCCGATTCCATATTTTGCCTTCATGGGAAATGTTAGTTTTTAGTGTTGAAGCTTTTAAATGTTGAATGCAGAAACAAGTAATCGTTTTCTTTAATCGAATTAAACGTTGCAGGGATGCTTCACGATTTTGTTTTGTCGGTTTGTGTGTTACAACTTGGAGAGAAGGTGAAGGTTAGAGTTGGTCACTTCAACATACTGCTGCTGTGGAGTGTAGTGAAAAAACGAAGTTTACATTTTTTAATGGTTATTAAATTGGTATTCGGAATTCGCTAAATAGATTTGTGTTCTGATATCACAACTAGCAAAGGACGAAGCATTTGGTGATTTGGCGGATTCCTTTTACACTTGAGTTTTTTCGTTGACGTCACCATTTCTTGTTACATTTTCAAACTTCAGTTTTGTTTATGTTTAATAAAGTTCGAGTAGCCTTAAGGCAGTTGAAGCAACTGAATTTTTTAGAGAAATGAAGGCAAATCTAGGCTTCGTAAGTGGAAAATCTATGATCAGGGTTATAGCCAAGGTATGTCCACAATAGCCAGAAGTAGAACAATATCAATATTAGACGATAAATTTCATGTAGCCACTCAAAGATAGTGACTACTTGTAGTTAGCAATTGTATTTGTATATAAATTGGATTATGATTCTTCAATTAGGGTAAGGCAATCTAGCTCTTAATCATATATTAAACTTTTCCAAACTTTTGTGCTTTGGTAATAACAACAAGAAACCAATCTGTGTATATACGGGTTTGGACAAAATTAGTGCAGTTGGTATGCATCGAAGGTCCACACAATGCTGCCCATTTGTCTTCAGGATTGCTACATTCTGTAGCTTTATGTAATGACAGTTCAGCTTTTGTTTGGTAGAGTTAAAAACTTCTTATGTTGGCCTTGACAAGTTTGGAGTTTTTCAGAAAAATAACACCATTTCAGTACAGAATCAGCGTTCAATTTATGATTAGAAGCAAAAAAAATCGTTGAATATTTTTTCAATTATTCTAGCATTAACTGACTCTTTGAAATGTAAACTTATTTTCTTGTTCGTACAACAGACATTTTGACTATTGAGAACTGACGTTTTATGATTAAATACTGCAAGCCGATTGGCCTGTGCTTTTTCAATAATGAAACAGCAATGTATGCTTGCAACAATGTATCGTGATAGTTGATTTAAATGCAATCGATGAAACAACAATGTACGCATATGTTTTTTTGCTAAGTGTTACAGATTTAGAGCACTAACCCTTCCCTTCATGTCATCGTACCAGCGGCATGTGCACTCCCTTAAGGTTGCGGTGAATGAATGTCTCCGCCTGGGTACGGGGTGTCCGGTCTCTACTTCTGTTCCCACTCTCTCGGTTGAAAGCTCTGAGGCGCTCTCCACATTGGGGCTGCAAAGTTGCTTCTGGTCTTGCACGTGCGCAACGTCAGTCGTGGCACATCTGAGCCGGTTGGTCGTATAGTTCGGGATTATTGTGGTATGGGGTCGCTTGCTCGTCGGCATAGGGGGTCTCTCGGTAATGCGTGTCTCTCCTCTGTCGCCTATTTTCTTGCATCCCTATGGACGTGGCTACTACTCGTCCATTCTGTCATTGGGTGTGGTGTCCGGCCCTGGTGTCTGTGTTTGATGTGCAGATAAGAGGTCGAGCAGTGCTGAGTTCTGTGAGTTGTTCTACAATGCGTCTTTTCGTCGCAGCACCTGGGATGGTGGTGTAGAGGTTGTTGTCCCATCCCTGAAGATTTTTAGCAGCGTCAGGTTGGATGCGGCCCCCTCCAGCACTGTTTGTGAACTTTGTGCGATTTCTGTGGCACTAGACATTGCTTTAGATTTCGCTTTCCCTGCCTTTGTTATCTACACTAACTCGAAGTTAGCGATTGAGACTGTTCGGCGGGCAGTAGCTGCTCGTGACCTATGAGACCCTGTGTGTTTGCGTTGGGTTCGCAGCCATGCTGGTTCACATGGGAATGTTATTGCGGATGGCCTGGCGAAGGCGGGTGCTGTTGCTGACGATGTAGAGTCCCTCCGTGTTCTCTTGTCTGTTCGGTCGAGGCGTCTCATGCTCACTGGGTGGTGCATGGACTTGTGGACCACTGTGTGGCGCGTGTCTATGGCGGGACTCGATATCTTCCTGATTCATTCGGTTTGCAGTCGTTCAGCAGTCCTTGACAAATTTCTGGTGTTGGCTGCTTGGTCCCTCTCGTGTCTACATACCGGACACTCCCTTCTCGGGGATCATCGTCATCGCATGGTCAGACTCCCCCCTTTGTCCGGTGTGTCTTGTGGATCTTTCACCAGAACAATTTCTACTTCTCTGTCCAGTCTTCCGTGTGCAGCGGGTGGATCTGGCTCGCTACTTCCATGCCGCTTAATCTGTGGATGGTCTCCTGGCCCTGACTGATGGTCGTCGTCTTCAAGCAGACTGTCGGCTGCAGCACACTTTGTTCGGAATACTGACGTTTGTAGTAGTGCTAAATACAGATGCAAACCTATTTGCATAAACAAACACTTTCCAATCGCTACTGGAGGGACGCTTATTTGCCGCGTTATCCTCCAAGTGAAACGAATGGAACACTTAAACGTGAAATAATGATTAAAGACGGGAAAGCCAAAGGCTCACAAGAAATAACTAAATACAGATGCAAACCTATTTACCTTGCCTTTTGGACTTATATGTCAGACTGCTAGTTATGTCAGTTATGTTACACTGTTTAGTTATTTATTGTGAGCCTTTTGCTTTCCCATCTTTAATTATTATTTCACGTTTAAGTGTTCCATTCGTTTCACTTGGAGGATGGCGCGGCAAATTAGCGTCCCTCCAGTGGCGATTGGAAAGTGTTTGTTTATATGTAAATATGCACGCGTTAAATGCTGCCTATGGACGTTTCCTTTTGGCCGTGTCAGTCTGGCTCAGCGGTAGGACCTTGACCTCTGGTTTCAAAGGTCCTGGGTTCGATTCTCCGCTCAGGCAGTCTGACATATAAGTCCAAAAGGCAACGTAAATAGG
>JAHWFP010250300.1:0-11231 GCA_023313725.1 Lithobius niger
TTAGAACGTGAGACAAGTTAACAATAAAGATGTTTAGCGTGAGTTCCAGTGATGAGAATAGTGATTATAAAAAAAAAAACCGGATTGTTCTACGATATAACTTGTTGCTGGTTTCACCCCTTTCATTACATGACTGTATAGAGCAGTGACACGACGTAGTATTATTGTATCTCTGCAAGGGGCACTGCGGAGAGAAACAGAAGGGCGTCATACTGAAGCCGATGCTGTTAAAAATGATTTCTTAGACCTAAAACGCGCGATTTTTGTTGTTGGAGAAAACAACGTTATTTTAAGCCTAAGAAATCGGCTCTTCCGTTGTTTTCTCTCCATTTTTATTTAGTGCACCTTGTAGTTATACCCTCCAAAACCCATACTGGTGCCAATATGGCCGCAAATGTCACTGCTCTGTAGTCCTCTACATTCATGCGGTGCGCGAGGGACGAGACACCGAGTTCCTGTCGTATAAAAATAAAAAGTAATGCGAGTTTTTTTGCGGCCCCCATTATGTATTTTAAGAAATCATCTCTTCGTGAGGAAATATTGTGGCGTTCTGCTTTGAAACAAACTATTCATAGTGTTCATAATATGCCAAATTCAGAAGTTCGATTTCCAACTTGGTTTTCCGCAAATCTTAGACAAACTGCGACCCACTGTTGTGTGGTTTAAACCCATTTGTCTTAGTCAGGCTAGCCTTTTATCGTTCCTTGACTACTTCTCACACTTGGTGGTTGAGAAATGAGAGCTGTGTTTGAAGCTCCCTCTCCTCCCCTCTGATCTGTACAAGGCCTGCTGGGAGGAGAATTGGCCTTTCACTTCTTGTTGCGGAGCTGGTCGGCTGAAGTCAGGGTGAATGACGTGAAGAAGTTTTAGAAACGTGTGGGGTTGGAGGTTCATAAGGGGGGGTTTGATCTTCTCCAAAAGGTTGATGGAATGGATTCTAGCACATGTAGGTTGTCTCTTTTGGTGTTGTATACCGTCAAATGCTAGAAGTAGACAAGGCACAAGAAAATGCAAGGATGACGAAGACAAACGGGTTTATACACAAAATGATATAGGTTGTCGAAAATTTGATGAAAACCAAGTTCGAAGTCAAACTTTTGAAGTTAGTGTATTATGAACACTAACAATATTGTGGATGTCGAAATTTTAAAGATTTTACAGTTTCTCTTCAAAACGTTTTGGTTCAATCTGGAGGGATTGACAACATTCTAAACTAAAGGAATTATGTTTGACCAAGGTAAGTGGACAATACGATTAGCACGTGACAAGAAAACGAGACTGTGCTTTGTATCTCTTCGTATCGAACGAACCTGCATTTTCTGGTAGGTGGAGTATGGGGAGGATAACCTGCACTTAATTCCACACAAATAAACAAGTATAGTGTCCGCGGCCTCTCTTGAGTTCGCTGCAGAAGGAACTCGATTGTACGTTTTTAGTGGCAGAGTGCCTTGCTGATATCCAAGATGGTTACAAAAACGATGGCTGCCGACGATGAAAGCCGCCTCCACCAGGAAGACGTAGCCGCTCATAAAATATTTGCAGGACTCAAGATACGCCGCGCACACAATAATTTAGAAGGATATGGTAGGTCTCATTCGTAAAAAGTATATATTCAGTTAATCTACTTTAATTTAATTCTGTCGAGACTAGTTTCACTATGAACCCGTAACAATTATGGCTGCGTACCTTGAAACTCGAGTGAGTTTCTTGTAACTATAACTTAGTAAATAGATCTGTCTTATTTCTGACAAATTGTTCTGAAATACATCCAGATAAATCGACGTGTATAGCTCAAACGCTGTGGGCAAACAGACAAACACAATAAGATCAGGTTGGGACAAATGTAAGTACTTATTAGATCTTATAACGATACCGGAAAGTTTCAGGACTTACTCGAATATTTTTTCCATTTCTTTGCTAAGACTGAGTTTCATTAGTTTGTAACGAAATAGTCCTCTAAAAACTTCACGTTATACGAAGTTTGAAATTACAAATTTTCAGAGGCCAGTTTCTGATTACTTGTCATCTTAGCGTTCAGAAGGATCAGTTACCGTTCTAAAAAGAAAAAAATAACTTTTTCCTTCTTTCTTTTTTTTTTGTCCCTATTGCAATTCTGGGCTCGAGTCTCAGCCTAGACACTACGGAGTGGAAATTACATTGTGAAAACAAGATCCGACTTTATAAACTTTATATTTTTGTGGGGAACCAATTTTTTTCCCCTTCAACTTCAAGAGGAAGTCTGGTAATCTGAAGTGAAGACACGACCCAAGCAAGACATGTGGCTTGTCTCCAGACTTCCTTAAAGGCGCTAGGTCAGCCAATACGTACTAGAGTGTTGAGAGGTGTGCGTCGACCCATTACGCCTTTTGGCTACCTGCCCCGCAAGATAGGAGATGTCGAGTTTGTGGAAACGGGAGTTAGGTGTGAATGACCCGGTAAAGTATCGTTGTCGTACACAATCCCTTGGCATTTCGGGTTCGATTGACACGAAAATTTCCACGCTTATCTCGGAGACTAGTTTTGATCCGCATGTTTTTAATTGATTTCGGTGTTTCATGTATTTACGTAATTTTTGATCCGGCATGACTTTACTGTGTTTTTTACTTCGCATGAACCCTTAATTGTGATTCTGCATATATTTACTTAATTTTTCAATCGAACATGCGTGTACTTCAGTTGCCACGTTTGTACCACGTTTTCTTGCTCTTGCAAATCCAGTCCTGTTTAACTCGTTCAGTTCTTTTGTGTATTGGTTAGCATTAAGTCAATTTTTACATGTTCTTCTTGTTAGACAGCCATTCAACACTTCTTTTAAAATAATAATTCTGATATTTCTGAAACCCAGAAATGTCTAAAACGTATTGTTTGATACCGGGAAAGGTCTTAAAATACCTAGAAATCCATTAATGAAGCCCCACTGGCGGAGCTTACATCGCTTCCCCAGCTCACTAGCTGGTATTCAGGATGAGAGGTTACATTAAATAAAATTGGTAAAATATATTGTGAAATTAAAAACGTATTAGGTGATAATTTTCAGGGGGGGGGGGACGGGCCCCGGAAATTTCGACTACCTAAGGGCCACCACAGAGCTCAATCTGTCACTGTTAGCACTGCTATGATAAGTAAGATTTTGGTGATGTTAAATCAACTGGCTTAGAGATAGAAAGCCAAATCTGCAACTTCTCTCCCAGACGGCCTTGTGACAAGTGGTGTGGAATACAAGTGTCAGTTAGCACATGGTTACTCCCGGCATTTACAACCAAACTATATTCAAAGCCTATTTCAGTGTAGATTAGTAGGTAGTGACGCGTTTCTGAAAACGTGTTTTAAAATAATACCCGCTTCCACCAACGGCACCAGAAGGCAGCACTTGTGAGGTTCTCGTAGGAGGCGAAATTTGAAATAAAAAATGGCGGCATCGTTGCCATGGTGATAGCGACAATACCTGCGAAAAATGACGAAATACTCGTGCGTGGACAACATTCGAAGTTGAAGAACTTGTTCTGTGTTCGCTTCAAACTGTGTATAGTTCGTTGCAATAAACATAAGCCACGAAAGAACCTTCACCCTGAACGGCCGATGAGCATGCTTCACGGACGTTCTCGGAACACAAAACCTTGCGTTAGGCTTAGCTCCACTCGTAACGACAACCCGTTTTAAAATTGAATGTTCGATTTAAAAAATAAAACTCGATCAGCCAGTTCTGATCTTTCTTTAAATTATTTTAATGTCTTAATCTGAATTATGATATATTTTAAGCGATTAATTTTGTATTCTTATCGTGATCATTTGTTGTAGTGACGCTAAATAGTTTTGATCCCCATGATGCTTTGCGCTTCCTGTTACTTGACGATAGCACCCTCTGGCGCTGAAAGTAGGTAATATTGTTTACCGTTATCAGAGAAGAGTGGCACTCGTATATAGTCCTTCTACCCTCTCCTAGTTTTAAATGTTTTGCTTAAAGTATTGTGTTTCAAACAAAGCAGATAATGCAGCCAATTTTGAACTACAGCAATAATTTTTTTTTTCTGAACGATTTTTTCCCCCTACCTTTGCTTCTTCCAGTGTGTATTTTGTAAGCTTTTCTTATTTTCCGTCCTTGCTTCTTTAAAATAACCAACTTTTTTTTGTTTGTTGGCATTCTCTCTTTTTGGTCTTGGAAGAAGTTTGACAGCCTAAATTCTCGACTTTTTCTTTTACGATGAAAATTTTGTCGACAGTTTTATTTTGTTTTTTGTTGATGATGTTGTTTTTTTGGAGGGGCGATGAGTTGACAGAACATGCCCTCGAGCTCCTCGGGCTTTAATATATCCGCTTTGGTGTGTCATCGCTGACAAGACAAGGCAGCTACAACATCGTGCTACAAGCAAGACAATATAGCAAGGTGAATTAGAACAAGTTCGTGTTCATCATCCTCAACAAGCTTAGGTCTCTCCTACCCCTAGATAGTAGCGTCTTTATTTTTTGAAAGTACTGTTCGGTGATTGTATGTGTAACTCATTCTAAACTCTGCTTTCTAAGGCTAACCAACACTGCCGTAAAGCTTTTTAAGTTCAGTGACTGCGTATATGTACGACTTATCATCCTTAGGCGTATCTCCCGAGTTGTTTCCCACTCTTTTTTTTGGCCGTTGTGTGTGCACCTTTTCTTCTGTTTTGTGGTGCAAACAAGGCGCAAACAAGGTCAGGTCATTTTCTTTGTTCCCCAATTTCACTGGAAAAGCGGGACAATTTTCTGTGGGAAAGTGCGGCCACGTAACAAGTCACATACGTCAAATTTGCCAATAGCATTTCCCAGTACTTTACAAACATAAGTCACGTCATGTGACTCACCTGAGGCATAGACGTTGATAGAGCAGCCAGTACACTTTAAGTTTCATCAGGAGTAAGGACACGTTTACGCAATGACTCACCTTTGCATTTCTTGCAGCTAGAACCTAGAAATCACCTGAAATTCCAACACGGTGGTGGTTTTATGTCTGCCGCCTCGCAACGAAAACAGCCAATAACGTGAGTTCAGAATCGTATGGGAAAATTGTTTCATCATGAAGAATTCTTTAAATTATTGTCACGGATCATGAGATTGCAAGTGTTTACTCAAACGACGTCGGAATCCAGGTAGCGTTGTTACCATGGCAACGACACCTTCGCCATCGCGATTGAATTTTAGCTGCGAGAATGCGAAGGCGAGTTGGTGCTTAAATGTGCCCTAATAAAATATTATTATGTGCATGCATTGGAGTAACTGGCAAACGCCAGATGTTGTAACTGAGCTAGCTAAACCATGCGCAATGGCTGTTTGCTGTGACGTCACCGCGAGTTAGCCAATGACGAACGAGAACAACGGCTGTTTGGCTGTCTGAATTGGACTAGCCCAGTCACGTGATATGCACGTCACAGCAAACAGCCATGGCGCATGATATAGTTACTTTAGCTTACTCTTAAATAAATACAGATGCAAACATATTTACGTTACTGTTAGGAATTATATGTCAGACTGCCTGAGCGGGGAATCGAACCCACGACATTTGAAACCAAAGTCCGGGGTCCTGGCTCAGCGGTAGGATCTCGTCCTTTGGTTTCAAAGGCCGCGGGTTCGATTTCCCGTTGAGCCAGTCTAACATATAAGTCCAAAAGGCAACGTAAATTTAGGTATATGCGCCTCGATTTATTGAACCCTTCTGAGCCGATTAGCTTTCCGTTCTGTTTAGCTATGTAACTGTTAGCATTGCTGTTGTGTATTATTTACTGCGGTATTTTAACGGTCCCAAACAGTAGAGAAAACAATGGAAATCATCGGAGAACACTGCAATTTTGTTCAGAATGATGTTTAGGTCATTGTGTATCACCAAACTTTAAAAAATAAACAATTAAAGCGAGATGCATTCGATAGTTTAACCTATCTATCAACCAAAACTATAGTGTAAACACACTTACGGTCTTCGATTTTCCCACAGCCATGATGGACTGTTGGGCCTGTTTGCACCGAAGCGAATCACGATGTATTCCTCCGATTTAAAATAAAACGTCGTTGTGGAGTCGGCCTCTTTATCACCGTGATATGGTGCATCACGATGGTGCCGAATTTAGCCTTTTTCCATAATTTCTAATTTTCAAGAATGGCCGAAATATGGTCTAAACGTGGGCCTAAATTAGAAATACAGTTGTACAATAATAGGGTAATATTATGAGAAACAGCACAACCTCATCACCATTGGTCTCTAGTTCTCCTCTCCCCAATAAGTACGCTTGCTACACCGTTATACGTTCCACGTTCCGAACGATGTTTCATATGTAATAATAAAAGGCATGTCCCACCTTAGTGCACAAAGCCAATACTCCTCATACTCCTCATACTCCTCATTTAGATCAGGTTTCGACTTGGAACTATACGCGTACAATTTTATGGTTAATAAAACTGGAAACAAAACTACCAGTTCTATGGCCGTGATTTTAAGGAAAATGGTCTTTATTTGAATCCGTACTTTTTATACTGGTTTACTAAACCCTTTCCGTTATATAAGTTTGTATACTTCCTTTCATTTGCCGGTTACCTGGAAACACAGACTGTATATGGGATCATTTTTCCCGCCGTATATTTAATGTTAATGCTCACACCCCTGGTAGAACACCAGCATTCTGCAGGTCTCAACTCCATTCTTTCCGTTTTCCTCCCTTCTATCACGAAGAGCACTGTTTCAGTGGGTATAGAGCAGCGTCAGGTGACGTCATATTGGCTACGAGACACCATTTGGAGGTAATAGCTACAAGGTGCAATAGATTAAAATGTAACGGATAAAACGGTACTTCTAGTCAAGACAGTACTTTGAGAGCTGGTTTCTTAGGCTTAAAAGAACGTTGTTTTCTACAACAACAAAAATCGCTCGTTATAAGCTTAAGAAATACAGTCTAATAGGATTGGCTTCAATAAGACGATCTTCCTTTCTCCCTCCAGTGCTCCTTGCAGCTAACCCAGTTACTGGCGTCACCATAGAGTTATACACAATAATACTACGTCGTGTCACTGCCCTGTAGTCTTGAAACTTTCATAATCTACTACATCATGATGGTGTTTTCAACGCTCATACTCCCCTTCAAACTAACTGCAAACTTTGATTACTTTCTATCAATCTAACTTTATCACGAGTCCTTATTAAATTAAATAACTTAAAAATACACTGACAGGTCGTAGCTTTGCCCCCTTTCCTTTCCTTCCATTGCATTCAAAAAGCAATTTCTACATTTTTTTAAACTGTTTTTTTTGTTGGTACACTTTCTTCCTTCTCCGGACATTTCTCTTTCCACCTCCCTCTCCCGACAAAAATAGTTTGTTTTGTTTGTGTGCGTATGTGTTTATTGGCTTAAGTTATGAAATTTATTGCCTCAGCTTTTCCATCCCTTTACTATGCATGCGTATCTTTCTCCTTTTTCCCCATTTTACCCACCCTAGGTTCGGCCAACCCGTCAGTCCAAGCTGATTTACATACCCCACTTTGCTTCCTTCAACGTGATGACCATCTTGAAACTTGCCGCCGTATTTTGTCCCATTTTATACGTAGAAAAAGTGAAGCCAAAACTGTATCGATTTGAAATATAATATTCTATTTTTTACCCATTTTATAATAAATAAATAAATAAATAAGACAGTTCTGTCCACCGTAGAGGGGGGCAAGGTAACGGAAGGGCAAGGCCCACGACTCCGTCCTATAGAGGGGAAAAAAAGGTGCAAAGATGCAGGGGATTCATGGGAGTTTTGGTAATTTCCGGTAATACTAAAAGTATCAATAAGTCCTACGGAGAAAGTGAGACAGGTCACAAGCAGCAAGTAGTTTGTGGAAGGTATGCAGGGAATTGGTTTAAACCACAGCCTCAGCAGGGAGTGCCAGTATTGGATTACAATGACGTGAAGAAAAACTTAGAACAGTCAAGCCGCGAACCAAGAGCTTGAAGTTTAAGCGAGTGACCCCGAGTCTTGGAGGAACTGGAAAAAGTAAAAAATGGAAAGTCAACAGGAAGGAGATTGTGAATGATCTGGAAAATCAAAACCAGGTCAGCACGTAGCCTACGCAGTTCAAGGGGGTCTAGGACAGAGAGGCGCAGACGATCAGTGTAAGAAAGGTGCCGGAGACCAGGTAGAGACCGAGTGAAGGAACGCTGCACCGATTCCAACTGGTCAATGTCTTGGAGAAGGTGGGGCGACCAGACGGAGCTGGTGTACTCCAGTATAGGCCGCACGCAGACTTTAAAAGCCCACACGCGCATACGGAGATTTACAAGAACAAAACAGCGATTAACAATATGCAAACGGCGAAAAGCCTTGGTAACCAGCATCATACAATGTGAGGTGGACTTAAGATGAGGTGGACTTTCCTGTGCTCCTGAGTGCTCCTGTTTAAGTGAACCTGTGCTCCTAAGTTTCTGATTTATTGTTTGGTGTGCCCTAACGATAGTGCAATTAATTTAACGAAAAAAGAAACTTACGCCTAATTTTCACATAAGATTTCTGCTTCACTTGCAAAGTGTAAAATGTCCTATAGGTTTGTTGCTGTACGGAAGTGATGTTATAAGGGTATTCAAACAGTTATCCAGTTTTGTTTAGATGTTTTCGGGCTGAGACTCTTCCATTTATATCATTTAAGCGTTTGTGGAAATAAAATTGGGTGATGTGAAGAAATACGAAGTTGGTTAATCTAATGCCTACCCAGTCTGCCACGAAACCGAGAGACGACAAAATGTAAAGGCAACTTACTGACTCAGAAATTGTTATGTGATGATTTCAGTATAGTGAAATACGATACGTAGAAGATTTGAAATGTATTAGCAAATGAAGTCTATTATTGTGTATAATTCTCTTTTAGTGGTCGTTTGAGCGTTTGTTTTCCTTTGTGAGCTCCTCAGGAGATAGCTCGTTGTTGTCTTCCGGTGCCATTTCCGGTTATGAACTCGAACGTATATCTTCTTTACCGAGAGTTTGTTTTCGTTGGTCTTTTCCCAACGCCATTACTTCTTTTTCGGATCACATTCATTTCCTTTGTATTTCCTGCAATTTGGAACGAATTTCTAGCATTAGGGTCGTGGTCTTTGTTTTGATTCGGCAGGCTTAATGTTCTTAACTTGGTAACCGGTTTACCGTGCGCTTCCTTTTGTTCCCTAGTTTAGTTTCCGCATTATTTCCTCTTTCGGAAATCTGTTTATCAGCATGTGAAATGGGACGATCCTTAATCGTAATTCGTAACTCGTAACCATAACTCGGAATTCGAGTTTATGGGGTACCTACTTCTCTTTTCGAACCTTGGCACTCAGACCAACATCTCACATTTGGATTAGAAAAAGCTAATTGTCAGCCTGATGGATACACACGTTCGGAATTGCTGAGGTCGGCAGTAATCTTCGTAGGTTACTGTCTTCATAGTTATTTAATTTTCCAACATATCTAAAATAAATTAAAACGAGCAGGGACCTAGGAAGCTTAACTGGTTTCGGTGGTCTACTTACTGTAAGTCAATGCACATTTGGCGTGCTTTGTTAGCTTTAATGTGATAATACAGTGCTAAAACACTTCTGCTTGTACGTTGCTCTTAACTAGTGACAAAATAAGTCCCTCCAGAGGTTAGTCTAAACCATGCGCAATGACTGTTTGCTGTGACGTCACCATGAGTTAGCCAATGACGAACGAGAAGAACGGCTGTTTGGCCGTCTGATTGGTCTAGCCCAGTCACGTGGTATGCACGTCACAGCAAACAGCCATGGCGTGTGGTATAGCTGTTTGTGATGCAGGCCATTACAACAAATTATCCGAAATCAAACAAACACGTCATGTATACTCCGTCATGAAGTTTTCGGTGTCCAACATTGTTGAAAAATAGTCAGACCCAATAAGAATAGTGGTATCGACATTTCAGCATAAAGCTATAGGGCAAATCTTTCTTATTTGTCAGAAAAAAACAAATTATTTTTAGGTTGAACCTTTATTTCAACTGGGTAAGAATCTAGATTCCGTGGACTACCTAACATGAAAACAGGGGTAACTGGTTCCTTAGTACAGGTGCTAGACGAAAAAGAAAACGTAATCATGGTTGCCCAAACTTGTAAAAATTGGCGTGGAGTCTTACTTAGCAGCACTTGCCACGTTTCAACACAGCCTACTTGTTCATACGTTAAGAAGTGATTAACTGAAGATAATTTTGTTGTAACTTAAAAATGATATCTTTAGAATTTCGTTTCATGACGGTGTTATAAAACGAAGGAAAATCCATTGAATTAGTGTAATGCTACCCTAACCATTGGAACAGAAGGTGTTAGCAAGAATTTATAGGGTTGGGGAGCAGAATTCGTAACTCTAAAAAAGTCCCTATGGAAACGTGTTACATTTCATTCCTATAAGTTCCTTCCGAGTTTTCAGATTGTGCCGCGCATTCCATCTGGTAATTTTTGCTCATTTTCAGCCCAAATGTAAAGTAAACTAAATCACTACTAAGCCTAACTAAGTAATAATTAAACACAAGCTAGTTTCGTTTAATTTAATTTTAGGCTGAAAACTGAGTAGAAATTCGCACGTAAAACTCCTGGCGCCCTCTGTGAACTTAGACGGAACTAATAGGTATGAATCTACGATGTTTCAGAAAGGGTCTCAGTAACAAATTCTCCTCCCCAGCCCCATAAATTCTTGGTTTTAGTAATACTGGGAAACCTTTTTATTTATAGATTTTCACAGCACTCGTATTCGCTGCACACACGTTCTGATTACAGTGATATTATTCAATCCATATTGTGCTAGACCGCTTAATTCTTATTAAATCTATTGGTCTTTCTTCGGTGGCTTTTCCTTACGTGCAAAGAATGACCATTTTCATTTAAAGAGATTCACACTAGGTAACAAGGCATGGACTAGACAGCTCTTCTGGGGATGAATGAGGACTGGGAAGGGGGGGGGGATGAACCAAAGCGACAGAGTTCTTGTAAGTTTACTGATAAACGATGAATGTGTAGCAACCATTAGAGCTTTTCAGTTAAATTGGTTCGTAGGACTTTCTGCTGGGTCTCTCCTTTCTATTGTCGAGTATCTTTTGTAATGCTATCAGGCAGATGGAACAATCATGTATGGTTCTAGTAATTGAGGCTGCGCGTGGGAGAAAGGCGTGCCTCTGATTGCCCTCTTCATCCATGTTGTATGGGCCTAGCAGTCCCCTGTAAAATATTCAGCTCAACTGCAGTCTGGGCTGCACACTGTAA
>JAHWFP010250316.1:0-19496 GCA_023313725.1 Lithobius niger
AGCGCCGTTTATGGTGTAATTACCAAAAGTAGCATTATCGTAATTCACATTGAGCATTTGAACTGATAATCTGTGGAATTAGCTTGGCGGTTGTTCGTTGGTGGGAGTGATATCACTACGTACAAAGGCTCTCACTTTTTGGTCAGTACATGGGTTAGGCTTGGTACAACATATAGAAAACTTGGTGGCAGCCATTTTTGTACTGATATCACTACTTTGATTGGTAAAAACTTTGTTTATTCAAATAAGAAATTTTGACATCATCAACCTGCAGAAAGGGGGGCAGATGTCGCCCCACCGACTGGGGTGCGGTTTGCCGACAGTGACTTTTTATTTGGGGGGAAGATGATTCGGCCCTGAGGCTATTGAGTGTGTGCTATTAAGTGTGTCTCCAAAATATGTGAGGTTGGCAGGAAATCCGAAGTTCGAGTTACAGTCGGGTCGGGGAAGTTATCTTTTCTTTCTGTCTGAGAGGCCAGTTTTTAATGCAGAATGTCTGCTTCGGATACCCTTTACCTTTTTATTTATTCTTTATGTACGCGAGTATGTAACAAGTAATTCGTCGGTACCTCTAAGGGGATTGGGATCCTCGTACATCCATCACTGGGTGTGGCAAGATTTTGTGGCTCCTTTTGGGCAGTCAATTACCGAGGGTACACGGGCTTTTCGTATGTCATTGTAACTGAAGTTGACTTAAACTCACTTCATTTCAAGGCTAAAGTGCTGTAAGAGAGAAGTAAATAGAACCTCTCTAAAACATAACGTCTGCATTCACTAATTTCAACAAATAACAGTTCAGGATGACTTATGGCGATATTCGCACTTCACTTTAATTGTGTACACGATACTGCTCAACACTTCAACACCTAAAGTGACGTTAGTTCAATACCACTTCCACACTGGGGTAAATGTCGTGGTCCACCTCCAGCCAGGGCTTGATCCTTTACCCTTCCACACTGGGCTCGGACTCGGGCTTGGTCCAACCCCGGACTTAAGACACGGCCGGGCTCAGGACTTGATATGCCGACCAAGACGCCATGTTTCAGTGTTGAAACTGTAGTATTTTGGATGGGTAGCAGTTCGGGGCCAGGAGGAAATCTTCAGTGTGTAATTTGCTAGAGAATACTACAATAAGTAAATTTATTACTTACCGTGAACGATGAGGTGTCCTGGCTGTCAAAGGTACTATGGTTGAAATAGTCTTTGGTGGCAGCATTGATTACAGCTCCCTGGAATGCGTAGTTTTAGGTAGTTGCTGGACTGGGGCCACTAGACGTAAGATATGCAGGAAGGCAATTCAAGTTGAAAGGTTTGTGCTATCACCTTCACAGCCTTGTGGTAAAACTTTGGGTGAAGGATTTACTTTCGTCACGACAAGCAATTTTTCATTCTTAGGTATTGTTTGCAGTGGTAGAAATTGAGGTTCAGGCTTGCGTGAGGAAATTGTTAGTGTTAATATTACGTGCAAAGTGTCATTAAGTAGTGAATTAATAGGGCAGCCAACAGCAACGTTCAAATTGTGAGAATCGTTAGTTTTTATATGCCGATGAAATATACATTACCTGTCTTATCTTATTAGCAAATCCTCCCTAATTGTGGTTTAAATCCCTAGCGAAAAGTTGGCTTTCCTGCCGGGCTCGCAGCTCCCCTTACTGCGTATGCGCTGAGGCAGGCCTTTATATAAGGCGCTCTTGACGGAGCATACCTCATCTTTCTTCCTAGGGCACCACCACGTGTAATTGTTCTTTCGGCTCTCCCCATTGTTCTCTGTATGCAACCGTGCCGTCTTGGTGTCTGTACGTCGGTCCGTGAACAGGATACTTGGGCTCTTGGCCCAGTCTCCTTTGTCCCGAAATTTTCGGTTCTGCTGCCACTGTTCGCCTTACTGTGTCCCTGCGCCCAGGCGTTCTTCGTCCGTCTACTACAACATGGGCGACCGGCAACCGAGTCACCGAGCGCCCACCTACTGTTACGGATGTGCGCCGTGCGCACGAGCGACCGAGGCTCAGCGACTAGTGACCGGCGCACGAAGCTCAAGAACTAGAAACTGGCGTTCGGGGCTCATTGGTCAAGGCAACCGGGTGACCAGGCATCCACCTACTGCTGCGAATGTGCGCCATGCGCCCGGGCGACTGGGTCTCGACGACTGGAGGCTGGTGCCCGCGGCTCACGAAAAGGAAGCCTGGGCTTGAAGATCGCTGACTGACACCATTTTACTTCTTGTAGAAGCTCCTTTTTTCCGGATGGTACTCCTGCTGCTGTGTGCGCCTCGTGCGCACAAGCGCTCGGAGCGTGGAAACCGAGATCTAGGACCCACGTTCGTGACCTTCGGTGGACAGCGGCCTGCTGCCCACCTGTTTTCTTTCATCTCCGGTTTGTCTGTTCTAGTCATCGCTTCGACGATTACCGGTAAATTGCTCGCCGTAAATTGTTCCCCGGAAAATTGCTCGCGGACAATTGCTCGCAAAGAAAATTACTCGCAAGAAAATTGATCGTCGGGAAAATTGCTCTTCCGAAAATTGACCGTGCGGTTAATTGCTCTCCACATTTTTTTTAATTAAATTTTTTCCCTTTTTTTTTTTAACAGTTGTTAGTTTTTAACAGTGTGCAGTTTTTTTGTGTATTTGAGTGGCATAAAATCAAGTTACAGCAACAAAAATAGGCCTAAGTGAACAATTCAATTATCTTATATTTGGTCCTATATTCCCATCTGGGAGTAGGTGGCTTGGTTGCCTTGGTTCAAGTCAAGAGGAGTAGAGCTACACGCACACACGTGTTAACATAAATGCAGTCAAGTACAGGATTTGTTAAAGTTCATTAAAAAGAAAATAGCCCATTTCCCCTCCCCATTAGCAAAAATAAAACTTTAATTTTGATATGTACATTTTTTGTATGGTGCACCTTACTGCTACTTCCGAGCACCTTGTTGCTAATTCGTACTCATTGCAAATGTCAGCGCACATGAACGTTAACACAATAAGACAAGACTGGTCGAATAAGGCAAACTAGGGTAACGACGCCACTTCAGTTTATTCTTAGTGAAAAGGGGAAAAAGAAGCTTGTGGATTCTGGACATGTGTACATCAAAGATAAGGCCACCGATGCATACATATTATTTTTTATCATTTTTTTGCCAATTTGGTGGGGGGGGGGGGGAATAGGCTATTTTCTTTTTAATGAAATTTAACACATCCTGTGCTTGACTGCATTTATGTTAACAGATTTATGTAGGGAACACTTTTTCTGAATATGTACTCGAAAAAAAAGGCAACCAACCCACCTACAAAGATGGGAGTAAGACCAAATGAAAGATAATTAAATTGCGCTTCACTTAGGCCTATTTTTGTCGCTGCAACTTGATTTTATGCCCCTCAAAGACACGAAAAAAAAAAATTTTCTAAATGTGGAGAGCAATTAACCGCACGGTCAATTTTCGGGCGAGCACTTTTCCCGACGATCAGTTTTCTTGTGAGCAATTGTCCGTGAGCGATTTTTCGGGGAGAAATTTTCAGCAAGCAATTTACCGGACACAGCTTGGACCGCCCGAACATCAGTACCTTCTTCTTTCTTTTTGCGGACCGCAGTTGGTCCACCCTCTTCCAGGTCAGGTATCTCTGCCAAAGATCCCCTGGGGCGTCAGTCTACGGTTCCCAGGCTCGTGGGCCTGTTGGGGGCACCCAAGGGGACCACGGTATCAATATTGAGCATTCAGTATGTCACCTGTCAGTCGACACACCTGCATACAGATGAACCTGCGAGCCGTTTACTCTCTTCAAGGTACCTGCCACTACAGCTCCAAGTTCTGTCCTTTGTTGTACAGCTGCTCTCCTGCAAACAGAGTGGGGAGGGAGACCGACCTGAGTACACGGACTTTGGATACCACTTCAACCCTAACCCACGACAAGAGCACCATTGGATTCTGTTCTCGTCCACCCTGATTCCACAGACTGGTTTCTGAGTCCTGTCACTCGAGCTCCTACACTGTCAATCAGTGCGTCTTCTGTTCCTTCAACAGGCAACCAGGGCTCACCAATCGAATCGCTGGTTCCCTTCACAACAAGCCGTTTCACTTGTCAGCAGCCGGCCGATCGCCTCCGCACAGTATAACTACTTGACTCTTCAAACTCGGACTGTGCTCCCGAGCCACCCTGCCTTATCACTTCTATCTCTTCACCTTCTATATATCAAGCTGGAACCAGGCCCCTCTATCCATGGTCGGAGCATCCATCACCCTTGAGCCCATAGACCATAAACTTGTTCACCTCTCCTTGGTCCTGTTACGTTTTCTGCTCCTATTCATGGTCCCAGCTGCCTTGACGTCGTCTGGCTTGCCACCCGAAAGGGTCAGTTTGCCTTTGCGTTCCAGTATGCCTTCAGGTAACAATGACCGCTTGGAGGGTAGGACAACTACAACGTACGTAGCCCAACATGGACCGAGCCTCAGGTCAGACCACAACTCTCTCTGCAGTAGCGCTCACTATGCTCTATTGGCCTGCACAGGTCAACAGCACTGTTTGATCGACCACTGTCTCCCAGTCAACACTCCCTGGATGCAGCCTTCGTCTTATATGCAATAACTGGCCGGTTGTCCGGTTGTTACCACCATTCTATGCGGTTACTCTGCCCCCTCTCTTTTTTCCTGTGAACAACAGGGCTACACAGTGAAGTTCCCTCAGCTTCAAACGTACATCTGCTGTTTTCAGTTTATCGTCCGTAGGTATCCGGTATCCAGGCGTTCGTTCCTCAATCGATCCTTGCTTGGTTCTCGCTGGTCCCCGGTCCCCTGTCCCTCTTCCGTTCGGCACTGATTAGTCACCGAGAACAAGAGAGGTGGAAGGAGGGAGTCTGATGGAGAAGGAAAGAAAGAAGAGACTAAGAACAAGGGTATAACTCCTTCGTACCACCAAGCCTTTTCCTCTCAGATGTCTTCTTACTTTCCCCTACAGGAATTAGTCCGTTTAGTCGTTTAGTCATCCGTTTAGTCGTCCGTTTAGTCGGCGTCCTTCTCGGTTACTCGCATACGAAACTTCATAATCACTTGCTCCTTCTTCCATATCTTGTTACTGTTTTCACGATGGATCCGACGGTTTTCTCCAAGGACTCTCTGGTTCCAAACGACTGTGCTCACCCAGCTTGTGCCGGTTTCACCCACAAACCTTCCAGTCATTACCCCTACTACGCCAACAGACTACCAGGTTTCAGTTCATTGGGGTTGTTTGGAGTTCACCAGTGCGAATAACTCACTTTATAAACCCACATCCATGCTGCCGATACCATTGTGCGGTTGTTACAACGTGAAGTATAGTTCATGTGCTACAATTGATAAACCCACCTAAAAAGAAATACTTCGCCACCAGCAACAGTCCCATTAGCGTGCCATTGCAAGGAGCAAAGGCGGTCTATTGTACCATTGTTACCCTGTGTTCTTTTGCCTTCACGTTCTCCATCGATCGCGGTTCGTAAGTTTTGTCCTGCCAAGAAACCTTCAACAACAATTGCTGCTACACTACCAACCGTAGCAACGATCAAGCCTTTGCCTTCTACTGCAAAGACTAAGGCTAAATCAACACCAGGTATCCGTACGTAGAATAAATCTCCAGGCGTCCCTCGTCCAACCCTTCAACCTCCCATCCAGGTCGTTCCATTATCATTTGCACCAGTTACTTTGTCCCTTCCATTCCTGGTGACTTGGAACCACTTAATCGGTTCTCATTGGACTACCACAAACGTTCAGTTCTTCACTCCCATTCTCCGAATCCATCCGTACTTCTCTCCCCCATGATACTCACTTTGGATAGGCGGAACTCGCTCAATTCAATATTAATGTGGCTTCACTTCGTCCATTTTCGGTAGTTTTTCATCAATCTGGCCCAGCATCATGCAGAAACACTCAAACTTCTTACACTCCGGGCCGAGGTTTCTGATGTACACATACTGCAAAATCCCAGCTACCAAATTGAAACCACCATCCGGTTCCTCTGCAAGTCCAACTCGACGCTTGCCACAGAAATCAGGCGTTTCCGGAACCGTAATTATCCTCTCCTGAGCTGGAACATTCTTTTGAGGAACAAATTCCAGTGGATATCTCTCCTTCCTTCAACGCCTCCATGGAGGGTACAACATTGTGCGATCTTCAAGACCAAACGGTCTCCCTACGGTTGCCCACTGACCCGACGGTGTACGCAAGACACTACCCCCTCCAGCAGCCATTCGGCCAAACCTACTTCGGCGGACCGTCTATCGAAGTCTACGGTTACTTTACCCTCTCTCGTCATTGGTTCTTCCGAATCTTCCGTTCTGGCCATTGCTGATCGTTCTTTACTACAGCCGGAGTCGTCACCACTACCAGCACCAGCTGCCACAAGCTGCGTCAGTTTCCCATCCACGGTTCCGCTCCGAAGCCAGGCCCCTCATCGATGCATGGTCCACCGCTTCGGTTTTATGATTTTCCCTAATGTCAGTGCTTACAACGTGTGGCAATATGGCAATGCTGCCATATTCCTACCAGTACTCCTGGGCATTACTCCTTGCTCGGGAACCTCTACATGTCTTCTACCGAGCAACGACTGGCAACGTCAGGCCTCAGACCTTGCGCTTGGTTTCAGGGTTTGCCCTGAAAATCTACTTCGTGTCTGACGCTTTGCTACTCCGTTCGCTACGTTGAGTAACCGGTGCCTTACCAGAATCGTCTTTTCTTCTCAGCCTTGTTTTCATGAACTCGCACACTCCCGTTGAACTTCTACGTTAGTCCTCGCTGACAGATGACTAGTCGGCTACAGCTCCTACCCATGTATCCAACACTTTGAAGGTGTCTCGCTACGGTTCTGGTTCCTCACAACTGTACACGCCCATACGACCTCCGCCTAGATGGCTGTTGCTTTTTCGTCGGTTTCCAACCGGAGAACGGAGAAGAGCTCCTTTTCGTGCAATCGGGCACCTTGTTCCGTCTAATGAAAGCAAAGACGGAAGAAAGATTAGGTATACTCCATCGCAAGCGCCTTATATAGAGCCTGCACCAGCACATGCGCAGTAAGGGGAGCTGCGAGCCTGGCAGGAAAGCCAATTTTTCGCTAGGGATTTGAGCCACAATTAGAGAGGATTTGCTAATAACATAAGACAGGTTTAGTGTGGCAATAAAAACAAACGTCTACCAGGTGCCCCTGGTAAGTTTCAGTTTTGAGCTTAAATACCGATTAACACGTTAAATTGGAATTTAAACGTTATAAAGTTAAAAGGTTATAGCTATAAGTGTTTAAAGCTTTATTAAGGGTAAGGGTATCCTGTTTCAAGTTTAAAATTAATTTACGTATTTTTAAAGGAGTAACCTGGATAAATTGTTTAATAAAACAATATTGTGTAAATTACTGGTTTAATGGTGTACATGTGTTTAAAAAGCTTGAATTAAACACTACACTTTAGTTTAGTTTAAACTGCAATATGATGAAGCTTGAAAATTATTTAAACTTATAAGCTTGTAAAATGTTAACCATTTAATTTTACAGACTGTAAAGGTTAATATTAAAATTTTGATACAAGATATACGTTTGAATGTTCCTATTACTAAGTGACTGGTCAAAGTGTGATATATGCATTATTTTATTGCTTACCCTAATGTTTAATTAAAGGTAAGACACCTTCTAATGCCAGTCGTCTTACCTTTGTGACAAGTTTACCGTTCTGTTAAAATAACGTAGAACGACGTGTGTTGCCGCTACTGGAAGTTGAGTAACTGAAAGTTTAAACTTAACATACACCAGTTGTCATTTGCGCTGGTGACTGAGTGTGACCTAGCTAGTGGCGCAAAGGCTAGCCTAGGCCTATTTTGAAGTGTGAAATAGGAGTATTTATGAATGTTATGTATGGGCGTTAGCGAGTGCTGGTATTTAATAAATTTATTAAATTAAAATCTTTAAATTTATTAGCCTGGCTTAACTTAGTGCAGAGAAGCTGTGAAGTGTGGTTTACTTGTTTAGTTAACTAGTTAATTGTTCTAGTCTTCTGTTGCTTTGTGCAACGAAGGCCAGTTTAACAGTGAAATTTAAAGACTGCGTGGAATCACCATTCGTACCTGAATTAATTAAAATTAAAAAAGGCGAGTTGAGGTAAATGAATTGAGGTACAATGTTCCAGTAGAAAACAAATGGCGATTTTGTTAACCAATGTAGGGACAAAAACCTCAGGTTTACTAGCAACTTGTGTGCGCCTGACACCTAAAACTAAATCGTTAACAGAACAAATAATCTGTGCCCGAAGCCTATTTTTTGTGCGAGCGAGTCAATTTTCAATGGCGAGAGCAAGCAGTGGGGGAATTTATAGCAGATTACATCACTGAACTTAAAAGGCTTACTCTAAACTGTAAATATGGATTGGAAATATGGTCCTGACGACAGCACAAATCTGGAAACAATGTTATGCAACAGGTTTGTCGCAGGGGGCTTCTGACTTTAGATCCGCATAAAGTTACCTTTGACAAAGCTTGCACTTTTGCTCTTGCCCAAGAATTGGCTGAAAAGAATGTCACGCAGGTTCAGGAGTCACAAACATATGCAGTGCAAAAAAATAAACGTTCAAAAAGTTGATAAAAATTATAGTGATATAACATGCTATTGTTGTGGCATATTAAACCGTATGAAAGCTGTCTGCAGGTTTAAAAAGTGCAAATCCTCAGCTGGCTGCGGGTGTAGTGGACATTTAAGTCGGGTCTGTAGGTCCAGCAAGTCTACTAAAGATAATGTGGCAGCAGCCTCCCATAAACCCAAAACGGTACAGACAGCTAGTAAAAAGAAAAACCATAAATATTCATGGAAAAAAGCAAATATATGGTTGGTGAATCATCTAACTATGATTCGGACTTCACTATTTTTGATTCGGGCAAATTAAGCCCTGATTCTGACGAGATAAATTCCCGGATAGCAAATGTACACAGTAGCAACAAATGGATGGTCCATTGTAAGTTAAACGCCCATGAGCTTCCATTAGAAATTGATTCTGGTTCAGACATGACACTGTTACCTGCAAGTTGGTATCCTAAGTTTTTCAATACTGTAATGTCAAATTAAACCCTACTAAAATTACACTGAAGTTATGGGTAAAACCTTTAGGCACTGTAAAACTAAATATTATGTACAATGACCAAACTGAATGCTTATATGCTGTGATTAGTCGTGGCAAACAGCCTGCCTTGGTAGGTTGCTGGATGTTGAAATTTAACCTGGACCAGAATCAATTTTATGCTGTCAATAAATGATTTGGAAACTTTAGAGGATTTACAGGAAGATATTAATTTTGGGTCGGATGTGGAAGTATTTGTAAGGTTCCATGAACTTTCTTTTACCTGTGTTGGGCACGTTTAAAGGTCTCAAAGCCAATATTAAGCTAAATCCGACACTGCCTAAATGCTGTAAGGCCTGACCCTTACCACTGGCTGTCAGGGAGAAAGTAGAGGTGGAAAACGACCAACTTGTTCAGGAGGGTGTTTTAAAACCAGTAGATTGTTGTGCCTGGGCTACTTCCATTGATCCACAGTTAAGCCACAACTGGACATTGAGTACCAACCCGTCCCAAGAGCGGAAGATTTATTTAGTAAATTAGCTGGATGTGATACTTTTTCTATTATTGATTTAAGTGACGATTTTCTGCAACTAAAGAATTGGAAGAAGTTAAGGCTCAGTTAAAAAACTAACACCTGTAATGTTGTATTTCTAAAAGCTTACATTACGCCTCACGAGTGTGCCTAGCATTTTCAAAAAAAGTATGGAATATGTGCTTAGGGAGATCCCTAAGGCGAATCCCTTTGTAGACGATGTTCTTGTAGCTGGAAGAGGCCAGGGGTACAATAAGACATTATTTCAAGTTTATGAAGCTTTGCAGTTAAGCGGCATTAATTGAAAAAAGCAAACGTACACTAGAACTAGATAAAAATGATATTTCTAATCAGCCTGAAGTTTGGGTGCCATAAAACCAGTCAGTGATCCGACAAACAGTCAAGAATTAGTCTTATTTAAGCTTTATGAACCAATATGGCAAATTCATGCCTCCTTTAGCAACCATACTGGCTCCACTAATTAAACTCTTTATCTCCAAAAAAAGCTTGGACTGGAGTAAATAATGTTCAGATGCTATCCAAAATACTAAGGCAGCTTTCTTGGATTCTGAAGTTCTGGTATACTATGACCCAAAGTTACCTATCACGCTCGTCATGACGCATCTCCAGTTAGCATTGATACGTGCATTTTACCAAGTGGAGAAGATAGGACTATAGCTTTTGTTTCTCGTGCACTGAGCAAAGCCGAACTTGGCTATGCTTAGTTCGATATGGAGGCATAGTACTTGGAGTAAAACGCTTCCACCAGTATTTGTCTGGGAGGTGGTTTGTATTGCAAACGGACCAAAAGTCTTTGTTCTGTGTGTTTGGGAACAGCGATGGCAGCAGCTCGCATTCAGCGTTAGGCTGTATTTCTGGACGGATATGATTTTGAATTACAACACATCCCCCGCAAAGAAAATCTCAATGCAGATTTTTTATCTGGCATGCTGACGCCGTATGAATTCCCTTCCAGCCGACCGCCTGGTTGGCAGGTAATGAACCTGGAAACCATTAAGTCACTTCTAATTTAGGTTGACCATTTGGAAAAATACAGATTAAAAGATAGGGTAGTAGCAACAGTCTATCTTTACACTAACAATGGTTGGCCAGACAAATTTGAAATCGTGGATTTGAAGCTCTATTTTTTAACTTATCTCTCAACGGTAAAGCTATCTTTTGAGGGCATAGTTTGATTGTTCCTAAAAATCCTGTTTGTTCCTAGAGGAGCTACAAATTGGGCATTGCGGTATCATAAGAATAAAGGCGCTTGCTCGCTCTCGCGTCTGGTGACAGCACACTCGAGAATCTGGTGGGACTTTGGCAGGTAAACGGAGATACTGGTGTTTCTGGTAATAAAAACGTGTGGGAAAGGCCAACGAGTATTTGGTCTAGCGTACACATTGTTTTTTGTTGTCCGTTCCATGGCAAAATGTTTCTCGATATTCTAGACGCACAATCCGAATTTCCATTTGTGTTTGCAATGAAAACTACAACTACAGGGGCTGTTATTAAAATTCTACGAGATTTTATTTGCAACCATTGGTTTCTGTAAAACAGTAGTGAGCGATAACAGACCTCAGCTAGTTAGTTCAGATTTTGAAAATTTCCTTTAAAAATGTGGAATTAAACACATAACTAGCATTCCTTATGTGCCAGTTCGCTACAGGGACGCTGAAAACATAGTATATAGCTTAAAACGCAGCATGTAAGCTAATTTCTCATGAGGATTATCTATTGATAAGGCGTTAGTTAATTTCCTTACTCAGGCTAGAAATATCCCTCATTCCACAGCACAACGTGGGCCGTCAAAATCGTTCCTAAAAAGACAAGTAAGAACACGAATGTCGCTTATGTTCCCGTCGGCTGAAGGTAAAACAAGTCTAAATCAGGGGAGTCAATTGAAATCCACTTTGCATAAAAGCAAACTCACCTTTGCTAATGGTGACCTGGTTTATTGCACCAATAACCGGCCAAATTCAAAACTGCGTTGGGTTATCGGTAAAATTGTGTCTTAAGTCAAATGACTACAATTATCGCATTACGTACAGGAGAAGTATTGATGAGCCGGAACAAGAATTATTGCAAGCACCTGTCGAGGAATAGTGGCACGAAAATATGTTGTGTTGCAAGGGGGATGCCTACCCAGGGTTAATACGATGCGAGTTGGCCTCCTAGGTGGCGGTCAATGTGTTTCCTAGCCACTGCCATGGACACATCACAAGAAATGGACACACCACGAAAAGCACCTTGTTGTAGTCATTCTTAAGTCCCACAAAATATTATATCACCCATTTCTATGACTATGGAAGAATTCCCACCATTTATTACTCCTCCCAGACTCACTCCTCATATTTCTACGATCTGAGTAGACAGAGGCCTGCATTCTGCACGCGCCAGCCCTCAAACAATGGATTCGCCATCACAAGTAACTTCTCCGGTACAGTAGTCTCACCTAAGGTCATGGTTCCTGGTCTTTCTGTCCAAGATGGGAAAGGGGTGTCCGGAACACTCACTCGAAAATCTTCTAGAGTTATAAGAAAACCCGAAAAATTTAATCTGTAAGGTTATGTGGGCAAGTTTTCTGTTTTGAGCTGCCATAATTTTTTTTTCTAACATACTTATTGTTTGGAGTTTACTGTCTTGTTTTCATAGAAAAGAAATAGGGGTAGGGAGAAATAGTTTTTTTCTAGTTTTGGCGATTTTGTTGTCAAAGTTAGAGGTGTGATTGGTTACTAAAACTGGTTTTTGTAGTGATTAAACATGAAGATTAATTGGGGATTACTGTAAGGATATTACTATTAGTTGTCGACGCGCCATTAAGCCTCAATCCCCCCCCCCCCTATTACTATTTGAATTGGGAGGAAATTTAGTAGATATTAGAGACATTAATATTTTGAATTAACAGAGTTATTATTCTAATTAATAATAAATAGTTCATGGTTGTAAAATAGAGGTGTATATATGCAAATAGTTGTGTAAATATGTGTGTGTAAATTGTGCTACTACTCATTAGTAATACAGGGGTGAAGTTTGATGTACGATGCCACGGTGCACCTTGTTCTCACCCTTACCTCTGTTCCCTTAATTATGCACCACTCCCTAGTGGTGCCGTTTGTAACCACTGATTAAATAGTCTCTAGAAAGACAGGCAATGCGAAGCACGGCGCTGCCCAATATCTAACTCATTACGTGTGCATGTGCACATCTTACCAGACCACGGTCTGGTTCAGTTCAGTGATCATTCATATCTTGCTTGGTCTTGTCAAGTCATGGCGTCTTTTCGTCTCGGCTCAACTGATTTCTTCTAGAAGTTAGGACAAGTCTCTTATAGTACTAGTTCTTTTAATTGTTGACGTTCCAAACTAAGAAAATATTTTTAGATGCCTCATATTTTTTGCTACATCATAATTTTTTGTAAAAATTAGAAAATATATAACAAATGTGAAACAAAACGGAAAAAAAACTGCTTGAAAAAACCGTCACCAACCGAAAACTGAAGGGATTGGAACGAGAGAAGAGGGGAGAGTTTGAGGCTAGTTTTATCAAGTAGTGAAATACATAAGCACCGACTTGGTCACGAAACGATACGCTACTTTTCACTAATTTTGTACCAGAGCATTATTGTTCTTTGATTTTGACAAGTGAATCATTTCCTGGTGGAGTGATTTGCCAGTTTGAAATTTTTGCGTTATGTTGTTCTGACAACATGTTGGCGCATAAAGATTGATCATTATCGTGTATTAAACCAATTTGACTAACTAATCTACTTGCTAATTATCTTTATCTCAGTGCTTATTGAACGATACCTAAAACCAATATAACAATTTGTTTTCAGGCTTCTTGCTGGAGCACCTAAAGCTAACCAAAGCCAGATTCCTTCCGTGGTGGAGCCTGGGGCAGTTTACCAGTGTATGTACAATGCTGGCAGTACGTGTAGAGTAGTGCCGTTGGATCCAGTAGGTAGGTCTTACAGGTTTTATAATATAGGTTAGGCCAAACAATCTTTGCCATTTGGCCAGTACACATTTTTATTCCCTCGCTATTTTGTATTTTTCAATCACAAAATATTATGAAGCATTGTCTTTGAGGGTTTGGTACCATTTGAAGGTGTTGAATTATTTTACATTCTACTAATAAAGCTCCTGTAGGAAAATTAGAGCCAGTAACAATGCTGAAAAAATTTATAGGGCAGCCTCGAAGTTCTGGACGCTAATCTGCAACTCGCTTGTCTGTAGCTACTACGGTAACCGAGATACCGAGTAGCAAGCGCCATTTTTAGCTACTACTACCTTGGCGAATAAAAATAAAAATAAAATCGGCAACTGCTGATTTTTCCCTCGTTATTTGGCGAATGGCAACTGACATCACATCGGTGAAGGTTGAGGCTTACCTGTCAGGCACAAAAGGTAATCTTGGTGAACGCAGTTATTGTCAATTAGCACTTTATCAGGATAAGCTTCGATAGTTTTTATTGTGTAAGTTATGTGGAACTGATGATAATCAAGACACGCGCTATAGCGTGTTGCCGCCAAGTTGTTGTTTCATTGTTGTTGTATTGTTGTTGTTGCATGAAGGCAGCAAGCGTGCACATGTGTCTTTATCTGAAGCAAAAGTTTTATGGACAATAACGAGTAGGTGTATAAAATATGCTACATGTTGCATGCAACAAAAACGGCTGCAAATCTGTTTGACAATCAGGCATTACGTCCCTATAGTGTAGGGCAACGGTTTTGGTTCGTCGGACGACTCTTTCTAGAAAAAAATTGCTACCAAAGATCGTTGATAATGTGTTAGCTAGCTAACTAGCTACTAGTGGCCCGGAAGTCATGTTAATTTCCGTAGATTTTAAGAAGCCGATTGTGAACGACTCAGAAGACCTTTTGAAATGGAAGTTGCTGTGAGCATTAAGCGACATTAATTGTACATACCTTTGGTGGTTTGGGAATGCAGGGTCCTTGGGTTAGTGAGCTAATTGGCGCGTTGGGGGACTAGGGATTGTTAAAGTATTGTTCGTAACCCCAAAAGTATTGTTCGGTATTGTTAGAAGCATTGGGTCGGTCGCCTATCTCGTATATTTGCAGGTTCATGTTAAGCGCTGGTCGGTTTACCAGAAATGACGTACTGTAATGCAACATATCGGCGTAGCGTATCTCCTCCATACTAACTATTAAGTTAAATTGTTATTGCAAAAGAAAATTTGCCATACCCATTCAACCAACATCTATAGTGTATATATATTTCGCTTGGGAGCAGACTTAAACTGTGAGCAGACTTGATGGAGGCATTGTTAGGGAGGAGTAAACAAACGAAGCTTCAACAATCAGCAAGAGGGCGAGCAGGCTCATTCTTGCCACGGTAGCAAAGATATGGAGTGATATGGCTGAGGCATTTAACTTGAACTTCTCTCAGGTGTTCGAGTCCCCTAGAGGTCTGGCGCTTGCCGTTCAGCAGTGGGTGGGGTTTCCCGAGGAGGCGGATGCCCCACTGACCTTGTTGGAATTGGATGCAGCCGTGGAAGCCTGTAGGGTCAGTAGTGCACCGGGAATCGACGGCATAAGCTTTGGCCAACTTAAGGGGTTGAGAGCAGAAAGCTTAAAGGACCTGCTTGGGTATTTCAGACCTGCTTCACTGGTGGAGAAATCCCGGAAATGTGGATGTTCTCGGTCCTAACTCCCGTTTTGGGCAGGGGGAAGCCGAGGACATCGGTCACCAGCTATAGGCCCGTAGCTCTGCTCTCCTGCGTCAGGAAACTGTACGAGCGAATCCTTGTCGGCAGAAGAACAAGATTCTGGAGGGATCTGACGGGTTTTATAACGCTCAGTTTGGTTTCAGAAAACAGCGGGGTGCTCAAGACGCCATGTTTTATCTGGAATCGGGAATCCGAGAGGCATGGGAAGACTTCAAGTTAGTCGCTGTCACCTTCTTGGATATCAAAGCAGCGTACGATATGGTGGATATTGACTGGGTTAAGCCGGCACTACAGACAATGGGAGTTAGTAAGACCTCGGTGAGGCCATTCTCTCTCTGCTAGGCACCCGCCAGTCTGCCACTAGGGTGGGAGGTGTGTGGTCAAGTGCCGGTCAACTAACAGGGGGCTGCTGCAGGGGAGTTGTTTGAGCCTCACTGTCTTCACGGTTGCTATAAATTTGGTACTTCAGGAGCTTAGCCTTCTAGGCAGCATTGTAACGTATGCCGACGTTGCTGTGTGGGTAGTTGGTAGGAATGTGGAGCTGATGTTGGCCTCGTTAGAGGCGATTATTGATAGGGGGATCGGACTCCTCGCGCAAAGGGGTCTGACTCTGTCGGCTCTAAAGACCAAACTGATGATCTTTTCTCGCGGACCAAGGGTGGACGACTCCATTCGAGTTGGGAATGCGTTGGTGTAGGCTGCTTCTAGTGTGCACTATCTCAGGTACAGGTTGGATCCTCATCTGTCCTAGTCTGAGGATGCACGTTGTGTGAGGGAGAGTATTGTCAGCTGTCATGGAGTCCTTAAGTCACTGGCCTCGAGTCGAACTGTGACTAAGAGGTCTGTTATAATGACTTTGTACAGGTCTCATATCCGGTCCTATGCAGACTTCCACCTTCCTTTTCTGCTGAGCTCAAAGGGAGCATTGCAAACGGTCCAGGTGAACGGTTGTCTGCGTACGGCGACCGGTTACTTGCCGTCCACCTCAGTTCCAGCTCTGCATATTGAATTGGGAGGGGTTCCGCTTCGGATCAGGACCAGAGAGAATCTGACTGCCATCTGTCTTAGAGCTATAGCAAAGGGATTTACTGATCCAGTGCCTAGACCGCTGGTTCGCTGCTCCACCTTGGGCGTGTGGGCTCGCAAACAGCTCGGGTCCTTGGGTTTGGGTGCCACTCTGCTGCAGCAGGTGGGTCTGGATGCCTTCCCCACCCCGAGGATATTGAGTGGTGGCCACCCTTGGTCCTGGTGTGGGGAAGTGCTGCCTCTTCTCGGTTGTCAGGAGTCGTTAGTGGCTGACCCCGACTGGGTGGAGATTTACTGCGACGCATCGTTTCATGCAGGGTGTTGAGAAGGAGGAGCGGGGGTGTATGTTCCGAGACTCCGTTTAGAGTACAACTTCCGCTTCTCCCATCGGCATTTATCGGGGAGCTGGTGGCTCTCTCGATTGCTGTAGATGTGGGGCTGGATCTACAGCTGAGGCAAATCCGGGGGCTGTCGGACTCCGCAGCAGGGATTCGGTTTCTCCAATCGGCGTTCAAGCAGTCGGATGTGAGCCACCCCTTTGTTGTCAAAATTGGTTTGAAGTTAGTGAGCGCCTTACAGCTTGGGGTGAGGGTTGTAGTTCATTGGGTTCCAGGGCTCTTGGGGCACTTTGGGAACGAAGTGGTAAACGGCTTAGCCAGGCGAGGTTTTGAGGATAGGCGGAACACTGACATTCCCGGTAACCCCAAGGGACCTCCTGCCGGTCCTGAGGTGGATATCCACTAGGGACTGGCAGGAGGAATGGGAATGCAGTAAGCTCGGGAGGGTTCTCTATGCCATCCATCCGGAGATCTCACGGCCGTGTAACCTGAACGACTTCTCTAGGAAGGACGCAGCTATGCTGCCCAGGCTTCGGACGGGGCATGTTTTGTTGAGGGCGCACGAGTTCAGACTGGGCTGGAGTGCCACGCCTGTCTGCAGGTGTGGTACAGAGGCTGAAACGGTAGAGCACTTTCCCCTTGTGTGTCACCTCTGGGCGGGGCACCAGTGCGGGGTACTTAGTGACTGGGACGCGGACATGGGTGGTATTCTTGGGGTCTCTCCTCGCACAATGTTGGTGGTACACCTACCTTGTGGCAGGTGGTAGGGTTTTGCAAAAGAACTGAGAGGTTTGTTTAGATGAGGGTCGTTATTGTGTAGACGTAAGTGATTTAGATAGGGCGAATGATGTAATACTCCGAAGGCTCTTGTAAGTAAATAAAAGTAAAAAAAGTAAAAGAAAACGGGCGAGCGGCCGACAATAAGAACGGATAAGCGCTCTAATTTATTAGAAACAAACACTATTACTTCAATAATGCTGACTATTACAGCCGAGTTGAATCAGCTGGAATCAGCTAGACCGCCGGGGGACAACTAGCGAGTATTATTTATCTGAAATGTGTAGAATGAATACTTGGCTCCTTTTTGCGAGTAATTAGTTATTTTGAATTTGCGTTAAAGGAAATTATTCGACTAGAAAATAAAAAAAATTATAAAACCTACAATCATAAAATCACTTACCACACTAACTGATACCTAAACAAGAATTATTTGCGAAAATAACCAAGTGTAAAGCTTCAATAAAACCTGGCAACCAAACACGTAAAGAAATCACCAAATGACGTGCTGTCACGGCACATATCTGGCTTTCGGAGCTCCTCCATACAAAAAAATTCGTCAGACCTATCAACAAACAACATTAGAAAATAAATACCAACTCGTTTGATGCTTAATGTAAGGTTGAACTGATCCGAAGTGAAAACAGCAAAGGAACACAAACAAACTGCCCTGTAAGGTTTAGTATACTGCAGTGTTGTTGTACTGTTTAGTCCACGCGAAACCTTACTGCTGTTTTTACCATTTTATCTGAAATGTGCAATTTCTGTAGAATTAATACTTGGCTCCTTTCTGTAAGTAAATAGTTATTCCTAGTTTGCTTTTAAAGGAAGTATTTGACTTTCTTTACAACACCAAAAACGTTGTAAAGTCCAGAAGTAAAGCTTCAGCAAGGTTACAACCAAAAATGTAAAGAATCCAGAACATCATAAATTTAAAAAAAAAATCACGTTAAGTGCAGTTACCAAAAGTCCTGATATCTAAACCAAAAACAATATTGTAAGCAAAAAACCCACCAAGTTTCAGCAATTGAACGTCTGTGAAACGAGCCAAGTTTCCACTCATCAGACATACAACGCAACTTTAAACTTGGAGCATTGCAAGCCTTTCGTTTGGAAGACCCAAGATGCACAACCAGCATCAAAATAAGCGCTAGTTCTTATTGTTCTTGTTGCTGTTTTATTATTGTTTTGCGCGCACGAAGCGAAATAACATCAAAGTTGAAACGATCAATCGGTCACTCCGACTATCAATCTGCTCTCGGTTAAGAAAAACTAATTACGAACTGCAAAATTCAGTAGCAAATCGCCGAGGTTCCGAATTTAGTAACCTCAGGAAGGATTCACAAATAATACTGCGTTATACACCACACTAAAAGTTATAGTTTACAGTATACAGCACGCTAGTCTGCAGTAGTTCAACAACACGCCACATCCGAGTTGTTAAACTGTATATTGTAAATTGATTCAAACAAAAGATATTGTAACAAAAAATCTTTAATATTATTTCGATATATATATATATATATATATATATTATTCGAAAAAATAATATGTAGCCGAACTATTCAAGTAAAAAAAGAGGACTTACGATGTGATAAATTTTAAAGTTGCGTTGTATGTCTGATGAGTTGAAACTTGGCTCGTTTTGATATCACAGACGTTCAATGGCTAAAACTTTGCGGGTTTTTTGCTTACAATTTATTGTTTTTGATTTAGATTTCAATTATCACCATACTTTTTTCGTTTTCATTGTTTATAAAATTCAGCAGTAAATCGGATGTGGTGGCCCTTTTGGGTGTGCACCCTCATACGGGGTCACGCAATGACAGGCGTTTGAGGGCAGTAGTGGCCTTTTCGGAGGCGACTGGTCGTTTCGGGCCAGGTCAATTGTGTTAGTGTTAAGGTGCGTTTTGTTGTATTAAGTTTGATTTGTGGTTGATTTGTAGGGCAGATGGCCTGTGGAAGGCTATCGTCCTTGAAAATAAATAATAAAATAATAATAAGTATTTAAAATATTAACAATAAAGCATTTAATTGCAAGCTAAACAATCACCAGTAACGATAGTACTTCACAACAATC
>JAHWFP010250333.1:0-11492 GCA_023313725.1 Lithobius niger
CAATATTATTCTTACATAACGTGTGATTGGTGCACCATACTTCAATAATAATACTAATACCGATTTGAGCAATGTAACGATGTTCGAAAAATAAATGACAGGACGTAAACAAAATTCTGCATGTTGGTTTGTGTTTATTATTAGGTTAAGTTTCTTTAGAATGTAAAAAGTATTTTAATTTTTTATATATTATATATACAGGGTTTCTCAGAAGTCATGGTCATAAATCGACAGGGAGGTAGAACTGATCACATCTATAAAGCAAACCCCGTGTCCTGTAGGTCCGAAGGTTATAGCATTTTCGACGTACGTCCTAATATGCACCCTGGGTACAGCATTGAATTTACTGCAGGTGAGGAAAATACAGTTTCCCAAATCAACCGTCATTTCGGGTTTGAGTGCACTCTGAGTTTGCTCGCTTGACATTGTTGAAAATAATAATAATAATAATAATGATGCTAATATATATATATATGGAAATAATAACGGTAGGTAAGTCGTTCCTGAGAAGTAAAAGAAAAGATACTATAGGTGGTATTCAAGCACTCCATGTAACATTTGACAACGCTCCTCAATCGTACCACAAGCATTGTTTAGAACTCGGACTTGAGTCTCGTGTAATTTAATGGTTTCCAGAGCATGGGACGATAGTACTATATACCGATCATCGAAATTATTGAAATAGGAAATAATTAACGTAGGTCCTACGTACAATAGACGCGGTGAATCGTAATCAAAATGTTTAATCTACTGCGGAAGTTTTTGTTCGAATTTGTGCCATCGTTGTATGTTGAACGTAACGCCATCCGAACTAGGTATCCCTTCCTCGTCAAATCTGTCCAGTCTCACTTTAATAAACTCATTAACTTTGAATACCTCAGCTGATACGTTATTTCCTAGTTCAATGCTCATGATAATACCAACGAAAATAATAATACTTCTAATAAGAGCAATAATAACAATAATAAAGTATAATAATGATACCTGTGAACAACAGAAAACCGAAAATTACCTACTGTTATAAAGCATCACAAAGTTATGAAAGAAAAAAAAGGTAAATTTAGGACTAACTTACCAAGATTGAAGCGTACGAAGCTTGAGGTGGGTTTGAGTACAGCTTTTTAGCTGGAAAGTACGAGCTTTTATATCAAATTTCTTGGCATCCGTACGCCTTGTTTCTTTTGTAAGACCTTACAAACATGACTCGGCAGTTTATGCATTTCAGTTTAATTATTACTTTGCTGTCTTACTGTACGCTCTGTTAGTACACACAAGACGCTGCAGTTTCCTAACACTTTTTAAGTGTAATGTTTAACATTACATCGCAATTTTTGGGAGAGCAGACTTTTTAACAATGATGGATGACTCTACACAAGACTACTCACATTCTGTAGGGATAATGTTTGCTTGCACGTTTTAAATGGTTATGTTCGACATTACGTATCAATTTTAGTAATTTATCGTTTTACAATGATCGATTACCGTCTAGACAGATTCAATAGAATCACGTAAACATTTGCTAACCTTGACATTGACATTTTTTGGTAAAGACGAGAAGCAGCCATCAGATTTAGTATTGATCAAATAAAAGCTAGTGAGCAAGAAAACTGTCGCTGCGTAAACGAGCCCTAAAGCAATTTAGACTGTAATTTTTCTGCTAGAAATTGATTAAAAGCTTCATCGTTCAAGGAAATCAATCTTTCGAAATCGTGGTTTGGTGCACCAAAATCAACTAAGCTTCGTACATTAAGCTTCATACATAAAGCAAACCAAATTAACTACTAAACTAATACACTAAATTCCTGAACAAATAAGAATAAAGGAATTGCGTTAATGCTAGACCGAATCCCCATCACGTAGCTTACGTGAACGATCGCATAAATGCAGAATTTTTCACGCTAGAGTTAGCCCCCTTCCTGGACAGAAGTAAGATTCAAGTTAGGTCTATAACATTGTCACGGCTCACCCCTTTTTTTATCGAATTAATTTTAACAGCCCATGGGCGTTTAATAGAGAACAGATCTAATTGTTAGTTGGTTTCTTGCCAAGAAATGAACACACCTGGAATCCAAATAAGATGCCGAATAAGCTTAGGCTACCCCAACACCAAACAAAAACCAAAAGTAACTAGTAAAAAAAATAAGTGGAAGCTTTGTAAGTAAGATATCTTCTACGTTTTCCTACGTCTGTTTGTACATAGTAAACCCTAGTACCACCTATCCTCAAATACTCCTCCGAGCTATGGTTCCCGTTCCACATCAAATACCACAACGCATTAGAAAAGTCCAACGCAGATTTACCAAAAATGTCGAAGGCTGCAAATACTTATCATACAACAATAGACTTAAACTTCTAAATTTACATTGCCTTTAGTGGAGGTTAACCAGTGGTAACACGTTAACTTTATACAAAATTCTCAAATTCGATTTCGGCGGCCCTACTCTTAAACAGTTGTTCAATATCAACTCTACCTCTGTAACTAAAGGGACATTCCCTAAAATCGTACGACCGGTTATCAACAAAACCCGTACCAAAGGATTCTTTACATATAGGCTCATATCCATATGGAATTCCCTTCCGAAACAAGTCATTAATACTCCTAGCAACAACGCTTTTAAAAATGACTTAGACACTGGCAGTTGAAATGGCAATTTTCAACTTACAAGAACTTTAGCTCAAACTGTTTTCTGGAAATTTTTTGGCTTGCCAAATTTTTCTTTCACTGCTTTACTATTATTGTAAGGCACAACTCAAATATTAACTAGATCATATTTAATGTATATGATGCCTGTATTTAGTATACCATAATATCATATCGTTTTCCTTGAGCTATTTTGTACACTGTTTATGTATAGTAGTGTTGTAAGGCAGCTACTGAAACAGGACAACCTTCCGGTTTAACTTATGTTAATGTATGTCGTCACACGACAAGTGATGTTCCGACCAATCAAAAACAAGAACGAGTGTGAAAGATGAGTCGTCACTAAAGTCAAAAAATGGACTGTAATAAAAAAAATATGTGAGCAGTTCGTATAGAAAATGAAAACATCTTTGTGACGTCACACAGATGTGTACGGACATGTCAGAACACAGAAATGCTAAAGTAAAGCGTAGAACCACCAACAGATGGCAGTACTAGTATCAGTTTGCAGTAGCATAGTATGGGTGGAACGAATAACCTTCAGTTTAGGTTAGGGAATTAGAAATGAAAATATATTATGTACTATCAGATCAAAAAATACATTTATTTTACTATATTGTACTATACTACTATATATAGTATAGTAGTACTACTATAGTATTGTACTATTTTACTATATTTGTTTCACTAGTTATTGATAAACAAAATATATAATAATAGAAATAGATTTATTTACACCATGAAGTATTTACAAACAATATTTATCTAACAACAGTACGTTCATCATCTTGAAACTGTGATTTTATCGAATAATGACCGTATGCTAATGTTTTCACTCCACAAGGTGATACCCACTGTTTCGCGTCTTGTGCACTTAAGGAAAGTTTATTCTGTGCAACATTGAAAATTGTGTGTTTGTAGCTTCGAATGGCAGTTTGTTCGAAACTATAGTACGTGTGATCGTTCAGGCATGATAGAAAATGGTCGGGAGTAACTACATTCTGTAACACACTCTTCTTAATTCCTTTCCTGACCCTTTTCTATGTATCGGTGTACGTTAGTATGTACAATTTGGATTTGAGACCTACAAAAGTGTTGATAGCCAAAGCGGGACATTCGTCTTTCATAACACCAGGTTTTTTCTTATAAGAAACGTTATACAGAAAATGATCAACTGGATAGTTACTGGTGTCATAAAGCTGAATGTCAGACAACATGTCGGAATACACATCAGGAGTAAAAATTTGATGTACGAAGGAATCGGTATCGGACGTAAGCAAATGAACGTTTGAACCATACTTATGTTTCATATTGTCATAGTGAAATCCGTACATACATAATTTTGACTCATCCAAAACTGCACTACCAATATACATAGGTCGATTTAGCACAACCTTTGGTTTAAACAATTTGAACATGACCAAATCAGGAGCGAGAATATCAAAATAGTCAACATTGGGTCGTTTCATAAGCTTGGAAAAGTGTTGCTCATTAGTTGTCAATTTGATGTCAACTTGTTTTCGTAGGTTCTGGATTGCCTTCCCATAAATCACGTTATTCATATTTTTGTAGGTAGTCCTCTCAAATTCTGTAGTGGCAGCCACACGTTTAGAAGTGTTGTAATCTATATATGGCTTTAACCAAGCCTTTTCTGTGAACCTAATAGCTTTATGAACTTTTGTAACCACAAGTCCTTGCTGAATATAATACGCAAGATTTCTATGATGACAAACGTATCTTTCCCAATTCATGAGATGGGGCACTAACCTCCGACAATCACCGTGTATGGATTGATGTTCATTTAATGATTTATTAAATGAAGAGAGCATGCTATCGGTGATCACTATGTTTTCAGGTGCTAACGGATAGTCGGAATGACTATCATGCAACGTTTTGGGATAGGTCATGTCAATCATGAGCAGATAGCCAGTTGTCGAATCAGCTGGAGCTGATAATACCGTAGATACCACAGTTCTAATTCTGCAGGTGTTAACCAACGGAAATTAGAATATGGAACCGGCATACACAAACAAAATCTGTACAGGTTATTTTCATCTAAATATACAATATAGCTTGTATCTACGGAAGGGTCATAATCGGACAACATCGGATTATTAGCCTTAGCGCAATGTTGTGAAACAATAGACACACCTCTCATAGAACTTCCAAACATAATCAGGATCTGTAAGTAATTGTAATTTCTCAATTGTCATTCATAACACTGATTCCCACGATAAACCTGGAAGAGTAAAAAAATGACATGGTTCTAACCGTACTGTAATAAACAGATTTTTGGAAAATTTTCAAAACAGTCAGCTAATAGACAGGAATCGGTCATGAGATACAAATCGTGGTAGTCACCTAATTTCTTGCAACCAGTTTCTTTCCAAACAGTAAGGGTGTAATTGTAATCATCATCCCTGATTTCGCTGTCAGTTAGCGAGGAATAAAATGATTCCTTTGATGGCAAAGTCAATTCGTCAAATCGTTCGAAGCTATCAACTTATTCGTATGGATAAATAGCCTTTCGTGAGAGGAGACGTGAAGAAGTTGGAAATACATTGTCTAGAAGGGCGGCGAGAATTGAATACTAAAAACATTTGTGGTCTTTGCACTGGACGTTAACAATAGCGTGTTTAGGGATTAATCTCTTGTCTAGCTTGGCTGTATAACAGCCTCCAGTGTGTGGTATGTACCTCCCAACATGTACATCAAAGCGTTCAATATTGACAACGACCCAACCTGACCCACGTTTGTGGAATTTGTCCAATTGTCGTAATATGTCTCGCTGATTAATTTGAGTTCGTGTTCAATTTCCAGTGCAGATATCAAACGTCGTGCTGTACTACACAAGTAAATCGGCATTCATTCGATGTCTCCATTCACGTGTGTTTTTTCTAATGTAGTTGTGATACAGCCAAAGAATTTTATCTGTGGCAGCCTTGTTAGCACCTCAGTTAATAATGACACAATATGGGGAGTGATGTCGTGTAAATATTGTTGAATGTCCATAGTTGACGTAGGCTCACTGTAACGTAGCGTTCAGAGAAATTATTAAAAAAGGATACATCCAAGGTAAATGGTGAAATGACAGGCATTTGTGGGTGTTCTTCGTGACAATGTTGTATCATTGCATCATGTGTCTGAAATAGCCATGGGCAATTAACGCAAGTACCTACATGACGTCTTGCATGTCTCCTTAACGCAATTGACGTAGTAAACAATAGCCCGCAAGTGTCGCACCTATATTGTTCACGATGCATTGCACGTAGATGACGATTCAGTGCCAAAAGTGTAGTGTACACACGTTCGCAAAGGCCACACTTAAATGAACTACGAGCCATCTGAAAAACGAAAGAAGGAAACAGTCCCCATAAGTATAATGTGCAAGTATTTATACCAAACAAACAAACAAACAAACAAAAATACAACATTACTTCACAAAGTCTATACAAAATTGAATACAAAGCGATCTGGCTGTCCGAGCGAAGCGAGTCTTTTAATATTACTTGCAGCAGTCTGACCCTTGCAACGCATTAGTATGTAATAAATACAATAATGTCCGCATACTGTACTGTCTAAAGTTTGTAAAGGTACTTTATTATAATACCACTTTTTAGTGCAACGTTTCTTCAGGTATTGAAGGATAGAATGTGTTAAAGGCAATAATCCGTAGCTATCAAAGTATTTGCAAGGACCCACCACCACCCAGTGAGATCCTGGCTTTTTACGATCGTCTAAATTTATTATGCTCCATCCTCGAGCGGTAGGGAGATGATTTGCAGGGAATGCGCCCAAGAACGTCTTACACCTCCACTTTAAAATATTGTTAATTTCAGTTGTGTTCATTCTGTAGACAGTACATTATGACGTTTGTCAATCTCCAATAACGCCTCCCTCTCTCCAAACACAATAACGGTCACGTTTCGAGCAAGCACTTGTGAAAAACATAATTCCAGTCTCACTACACCATTTTTAACGAGAGAAACGTGAGTCATGTCATCCGCGCAATGATCGTCTGTCAAATCAAAAGAAAACACACATTTGCAATATTTGAGTACGTAATGTCGTTAGAGGTATTATGAAACGGAATCCCTAACCCCGTAAATAACGACATGTAAGTATGGACATAATTATTATTTTGTAAGATCACAAGTTAACTAACGGTTTTCCATTCACAGTTTCACCATCGACAGAGAGCGTTAAAGAAGAAAGATTGTTATGTCCAAAAACGAAGGGATCTTGACTTGTAGTCGCCGTTGTATCGTCGTCGTGTCTGACTAATGCGATCGTCACGCTTGAAGGCACATTGCCATTAAAGATGTTATCGATTTAGCCGCTACTCACACCACTGACCAAAGTATGCGTCTTGATTTCAGTTTTTATATAAGGGTATTTTGAGAACGAAGTAGCGAGAGCACGTGCGTGTGCAAGCAAAATATTAGGTGATTGTGTCACTTTACGGATGTGCAGGGAAGCATCTAAGAATTCTACAATAGGAGCAAGACCAGCTGTCACACCATTTGCTGTTAAGTACAAATGGAACTCTGACTTGTGAGGCACGAATCGAAACTTGATTTCAGTGTTGTTTAAAATAAGTCTAGGTTGCACAACTAGTCCATAATGTATTCTTCCTAATAATTCGACTTCTCCACTGCTGGCAATACGGCTCCTCCGATCATTAAATAACATAAAAAAAGAAAAATACAGTTGAGTATCTTTAGCTTCCTTCCTGTAACTCAGAAGTGTTTGTAAATAGGCCTTATAACCGTAGTTGCCGTTGGTGCCGGTAGCTAGTTTCCCATTTATGGTAATGTCGACTTGCAAAATCATGGAATGAAGCCAAAGATTCGTAGTGCCAACTTCCGTGTTGTCACCAGCCGTCAAGTTAACGCCTGGTGACTTTGAGACCTTCACTTTCAAGTAAAATAATGTTTGTGATAAGTCGACGTAATCTTCTGAACTAGGAACTGTGAAATCCAAATCTTGAGTAGACACAATGTTCGCAATAGGTCTATATTCCACATATTTAGTTTTTTGTATAGAAAGCTGTGTAGGTGCAACGGAAAAATATCTAGAGAGCTAAGCAAGCACTGAAACAAAGAGGGATGAATAAGAGCCACCACGAAGAATGATTGTATGTGTGCTCAACATGCACTTTATATACAGCTAGTCCAAACACGTTTTAATATTAGTTTTTTTGCATTTAAAGCCTTTTACACATGATTTTTTTCTTTCATTTTCTTCCTTTTCCTCCTTGGAGTTTAGCAGCACCATCTCCAGCTATCCCTCTGGCAGTCTCTTGCAATCTGTTTACAGCAGCCTTTTTAAAACTTTTTCCAGCAAGCACATCACTACCAATGTTAATGCCTGCACCGAGTGCTTTGCGTCCCAAATACGAACCTATACCTTTCATAAAGGGGAAGGCTATGCGTCCTAGGGTGCTTAACATGGAACCAAAACTGTGGCCGCGTTGATTTGTGCATCCGGAGTAGACGGGGATTCCCCCTCCCGCCTGGTTTACGTAGTATTCGGTGTATGGGCACCTCTTCATGATGACGAGTGAGAAGGAGGATGATAGTGACAGTATTTATACATAATAGCTTCAACGTCTTGCGCGACAGAAATGTAACACAGAAATAACTCTTCCGTAGCTAGAAAATTCGATAGGTCTTCCAGAATCGTCACGCAGATCTATCTCTACATATTTAATCGATAACGTTTGTAATGGAGTCTTCGAAACTCGACATTTGGTACTTTGCCAGTTTCCCCTTGAACGGGTGATATCCTCAGCAATGACACGCGTGAATCTCCCACCACATGAGGCTGAATTATATTACAATAGATGTAAACAGATTGTATGGTCATGTTGGTTTTCTCTTTTACAGGGAATGTGGTATGAACGGAAGACTCTTCTTTAGACGTTAGGTTAGGAAATTGTTCGGAACGGAAGCCAAATCTTGTAGCTAGTTTAGGACCTAAATTGAGCCTCACGTAATAATCTTCAGTAACGTCGTTATTCACAGAATAAGTACTTTGTACGTTCATCATGTGAAATATTAGGCAACCCATTTTCAGCTACTCGCTTCATATGACTGTTTGGATCTGCATATTCACTGCGAAATGTTTTGATTTTCGTCTTGATTGCAGTCTTTTAAATCGTGCATGCTTTCGTACCATTTCTCACCACGTGTAGAGACCAAAATATGGTTCACATCACTCGGGTTTAACAAACTAGCAATGTTTGCTTTTTCTTTCGGTGTCAAATCGTTTTCCGCATCAGGCTGCCCCTTTCCCGGCTGTCTGTACTCCAACAATAATAACCCGGCTTCATCTTCGTGACTACGTAAGACGATACCACTGTTTTGGCTGAATGAATTCTGAGCAAACACAACCTCGTAACTGGAATCAAACTCTAGAGACGAGGATAAACACGTTATGTAATGCTGCAAAGTGTTAAAGTGTTATCAGGAAATGTGTCCATGCTACTATTAGACGGTAGAGTAAGCCATACTTCGTCAGCCATCACGGGTTAATCAGATCCGTCACCCAACTGTTAAAGGTCGATGGGTAGTTAAGCCACTTTACAAAGTACTCCATACATCCCTTCCGTTTCCTGGTTTTAAGCACACTTTCAACTTTGTAGGACTCGGGTGGTATCACTTTCTGTAGTTGTTGTTTGTAGAATGTACCCACTATATTGTTCCCGTCGTAATCACGCACTTTATAGGTACGGGTCGGGTGTTTTTTAATTTTTTTTAACATACACTATTTCGTCGCTCCAATTTGATTCGTGAAAAGGTCTTTCTTCTTATGCAACCCCACTGCATCACCGACCGAAAACCCGGATCTGTACAAATTCACAAACACTCGCCCTTTATTTCGTTCGTTGACCCTGTTTGGGTTCATCTTAATACTTCTGTGATAGGAATTGTTGTAGGCTGAAACGAATAAAGGTAGTACATCGATGTATCGTTTAGTGTTTTTTGCGTGCATGTAATGCCACATCACGGATCTTAGATTCCTGAAATACCTTTCAATAATACTCGCTTTTATGTCTTCATTTTCTGTATTGTACTGATTAATACCGTACTGTTGCATAACCTTTTGTACGTTAGAATTTCGGAACTCACTTCCTTTGTCAGAAAAAAATGTCATATTTTTGGCAATTTACTGAAGACTCCCTTTAATGCTGCAGCAACGCTAATTCCCTCCTTACGTTTTAAATGTACAACTTCGACACGTTTTGTAAACCCATCGATAACACCCAACAACCAATTCAACTCCATCATTAAATTGCGCTAAATTCGATACGTCGGCTAAATCAGCCGTTACCACGTCAAAAGGTCTAAGGTCTAAAGGAACCGAACGTCCGGTCACTTTAATGGCTCTAGCTAAATGAGATACTGCACTGAAGGAACCAGGCGAAGCCGGATCGTAATAAATTTTTTTCTAACAGCTGACGTACGATGTTAGTGGAAGTCATTCAACCACGAGGCCTCGGCTCGATCCTTCGGTGTTTCCTGGAACGGTTCATCGTCCCATTGGAGCGAGGGTAGGTCGTCGTCAAAACTGATTAAATCCAAATCGACTGTTGAATCGGTAGTAGGTGTTTCGTGACTTCAAGGCTGGTCCAAGTAGCGCAGTTTCCTTTTATAGGGAATTTTACGTCTCATTATACTCATACCTGGAGCATATCTCATATCGGCACGCAAACGTTTATTATCGGTAATTCGTCCTAGTACTAATTTGACCACGTCACTGCCAGGTACAACCTGTCCGTCGCTTTTAATCAATGACCGGTATTGTCAAAATTTATTGTACCACTATTTAAAAAAACGTGAAGTTCTTCCCCTGTATTTTTGTGGGACATCGGTGAAATCCGCGATGTAGCCACCTCCATTGTCGGAAGATGTAGTACTATCGGATTGAGGTATTCCACTTGTTTCACTCTTAATAGTATCCGACGTATCATTCCACGAGGGGTACACTGCTCTGCCACGTCACGCAGTGTAGCCGCGCTGGAAGACACACTGCCCATCGGCGAAGCCCATCGGCTCTGTTAACAATGACAAAGTAACCTTTAACGGTTCGTCTAAATACTTCTTGTTTACATCTAAATACCTCTGTAGGGTCTGGATGTATAGCTTAGCTTTTTGGTAATCGTCGTATTTGTCGTTAGCCAACACCTCCCTCATCGAAATGTCTAGTCTCGATAGAGGATGGCTGAATAGTGATTTAGTAGGGTCTGACGGTGGTTGAGGGGTGGGAGCGACACCACCAATGTGTACTAACTGCATTCAGGTGAACATCGTTAATTGGTAAGGCTGTACCAATACCGAGCTGCCGAGCCGATTCTCGCCGAGCAGAGCATGATCGGCAATCTCGATATACCGAGCAATTACGTCCATTTAACCGAGCCGAGCAGCGCGGCTCGCGTCTAGTCTTTGCGCACAATCCTGTGACCATTGGACCTTGATCGCAAGCTTCGTTTTGGCCGATTCCAGTCGATGATGATGATCTATGCATGGTTCCTGCTGCACGAAGGTTGAAGGACCACAACAGAATTCAATATATTAACTAAATTTGCAGGTAAATCGTGCACATTAACTGCTTTTTTTATGCTTTTTTGGACATTCGCTTTCATATTACGCTTGGTAACCACAGCAGTGCATTATAGGGGAAGGGTCTTTTTTAGGCATAACGTGCACATGGTTGCTGGTTTAGTACCACTGGAAGTATTGTTACACCATTACGCTGATCTCTGAAACGTGAAAAAAGTTTAGAAACTTACCTTCATCGAGAAAAACCTTACGAGTTTTAGTGTCAACAGCACTAATTTATTTGTTTT
>JAHWFP010250333.1:16492-39967 GCA_023313725.1 Lithobius niger
ATATCAAAGAATACTTCATAAGAAATTCCCAATCTGCTGCACGAATGAAAAGACTGTACACTAAGGATGCGTTGTCATGAGAGCTATTTGAAAATTGTCTAAAATGCACGCGTAATTTTGAATGTGACACTGTTACTAGCAAATTGCCCGTTAAATCAAATAATGATGATACGTCAGCCATTATCGTTTTGTATTCACAATAAAAGCAACAACACTTAATATCTAATAAAAAAAAAAGAAAGAAGATAAGTAAACTACATAATTACATCACAAATCAACGACATCTTAAAGGTACGTTAAATGTTTGTAAATTTAAACGCAATATTCATATTATGTATAATACAAACATAAAAACCTTTACAACAGCAACAACAAGTCAAAGGTTACTCACTTGAGAGGATACCGGTTCACCTGTGGATGCTCAAAAAGGCCTTGGCAATGACATTGGTTGTATTTATACTAAAGTGTGTTATTGTCACATTCATCAGCTTGACAATTCACTCTCATTCACCCTGACATTGAACGATGTACATCCTTTTCCTTTATTGCATAACCAATGTTTTTTTTTATTTGTGCGTACTTGCACAAATACCTATACATCCCATCCGGAATACTATTATTTACATTTTCAGCATTTGTCTACATAATGTTCATCTTTCCTCATTTCTATACTTAATCATCTTCCCATCACTAGTTCGTATACTTTGCTTGTATCCTTATTTGTCTGTCTACTGTAGAATTTTCCTCGTTTCAATAGTTATTCATTTTCCTGCTAACATCAGCTCTCGTTTCAATAGCTAGTCGTCTTCCCGCTAACGTCAGCTCTCATTTCAAATAGCTATTGTCTTCCCGCTAACGTTGGCTATTTTCCTTTAGTCGACCACGCACCATTCCATGTTTGTTACGTAAACTACCTTTCTTTACGTAACCACTTTCACGCTTTTTCGCAAGCATGCGTCTCTCATTTCACGTCGGAATGTCACCAGTGACACATCAGTCACCGTTCTGTGAAATTAGTTTCGAGGAGTTTATGCTTACGTTTTTAGTAAGACATTGTCTTTTTTTAACTATCGAAACTATATGATCGACCACTTAGATTATTTTTTCCTTTCTTTAGATGTGTGATCCTACATTTAGGGTGACACCAGGTTTTTCCCTGCCCGGTTCGTCATTGTTTGATTTTATACAGGTTAATTTACTTTTATTTCTGTTCTCTAATTTAACTTCCTAATTCTTCTTCATAATGTTTTTTTTTTATTTATTCTATAGCTCAATCGCTTCAAACACGCTTGGGTAATTTACACATATGAAAGTGTACAGCCTTCAAGTAATTTGGTAGTTTCGTAAGTCTTGTCGTTCTAAATTTCGAAAATTTTATTTGTTCATTTATAGTGTGATTTGAGGCTTATAGTCCGCACCTTTATTGATGGCGACTGTGTGCCGGTTGGATATGAACCTTGTCCTCAGTGTAACAGATGTGCAATGTGCGGCATACTTCACCCTGTTAGTATTCTTTCTTCTCATCATATCACATCATACTGAGATTGTGATTCTAAAAACACAACTGGGTTTTACTACGACACCGTCAGTCGGTTCGGTCTTTGAACTCTTATTGTAAAACATTTATTCCGTTCTTCTGAGACCAGTTTTCGCTAGTACATCTCACGGTCCGTTCACGTTGCTGCTTCGTAATTGGCTGTGTCTTATTATAAACCACAAACAATAGTTCATGTTAACTTTGTACGTGTCGATTAGCCACATTCGGTCAAGATGTGGATGACGATCTTGAACGCTGTGCTAGCTACTGTGTGCTCGGCGGTTTGTTGGTTATTGACGTATAGCATTTTCTCTAATGCGCCACGGTCAAGTGATTCACGTCAAGTGTGTGACTGCACTACTCAACCAATCATCACCTCGATCGTACCAACCCTTCCAGAAACACACATGGATTATGCAACAACACTCTCACAGGATGATGAACCTGCTTGGGATGGCTACACCGAAATTCCATTGACGACGTACTCCGATTGGAGTCGTAGCTCGACTGCTCATCTACCATTGCCGACACCGCCTGCCGTACCATCACTTCGAACACGATGACCACATTCACCTTCCCTCCCCTTCCACCCCTCCCTCCAGGAGTAATGAAGGTAGATACCGGTTATATCACCCCAATCACACCGATGGTCACAGCGAAGGTTGATGTACGTTGACCCGTCACTATTGGGATAACTCCATCGTTAATAGACAGAGCGCGAACACGGCTTCGCACAGTCGTCAAACCGACTGACGGTGTTGTATCGGTAAACATCTTTGTGCGTACGTCAGGTATTACTCACATTATATTCGTACGGTACAATTATAGCTGTCTTCCTTTTTTTTTATTACAGCAAATACGACGACGGTACTTCATAGAAATTACAATGGCAATTTTTCTACTACTGCTTTCCTGATTACGATTAAAACGAAGATGAAAAGAAATACACTTGGAGGTTGCATATTATAATGTTTCCACAGTTAATTACAATGGTCCAACCTCCTTCCATCATTGTTCTTAACTGTTAGGATGTTATATTATGTAAAATACACAACAAAAACACACATAATAAAATTGAATTACAGGGGGTTACACTGCTGGGTAAACAACCTAACTTTAATCTACATATTTTTAATTATGCTTTGTCATTCTTAATAGATTTCATTTTAGACGTATTACTTATCGTAATTATTTTTCCGAATTTTTCAAGTTATTTAAAGTCTGTAAATATCCTCTTTTTTAATTGTACTTCAATAGAATCAACATTTTTACCTCTATTCCATAATTCTAAATTTTTTATTCTATTGTGGAGGTTTAGTCCAGGCAAAAGTTGCCACGGTTTGTCCTCCTTCGATTAGCTATTTTATTTAACTTTGATTTTTTCCTTTTTTGATGATCTTGGCTCATCTCAAAATAAAAAAAAATAAAAACCTATCTAGCTTTCTTGGCATTAGACACACGTATTTACGTGTGTCTCATACTATTGTTAGGTTTTAAAGAGTGATATATGGTTACGGATTTATTCACTTTTTCCAAAACCGAAACTGAAAGTTATTCACTCCACCCATACTGTCCTACTTCGAACTGATACTGGTGCCACCATCTGTTGGTGGTTTTACGCTTTACTTTTACATTTCTGTGTTCTAACATATCCGTATACGTATGCGTGACGTCACAGATACGTTTTTCATTCAGTACCTTCCTAAACGACCAAACAGAACGAACAGAACGCACCACTGTTAGAGACGGTTTGGCTCCAAAATTGACGTCACGCGTGCGCAGTAACGTTTCGTCAGCTGTTTAGTACCTTCCAATCACTGCAATCACAGCTCAGCAAAATCAACAAGTTCATCAGAGCACGCGTTACGTCATACCTTTACCGTGACCAGACGTGGCTAATTGATTGGACCAGGCTACGCTATTGGATGTAACCAGGCACGAGCAATGCCAAATTGCAAACCATCTCGGGGAGGTGGTTGCCAGTGGTGGAGCTTTTGAGCATGCCCTAGATACCGGAAACAGATTCATAGCTGACGTTGGTTGACGTAAGTAAGCCACATCAACACGGCTTTAGTAGGAAATAAGATGAACTGTCACCAACAGTGGTGCGTTTGGTGCGTTCTGTTCGGTGCTTTAGGAAGGTACTGATTTACAACAACATCAAACAAAAACCAAAAATCCCTAGTAAAAAAAATAAGTGCAAGCTTTGTGAATAAGATATCTTCTATGTTTTCCTACATCTGTTTGTACGTAGTAAACCCTAGTACCACCCATCCTCGAATACTTCTCCGAGCTATGGTTCCCGTTCCACATCAAATACCGCAATGCTTTAAAAAAAAGTCCAACGCAGATTTACCAAAAATGTCGAAGGCTGCGAATACATATCATACAACAATAGACTTAAACATCTAAACTTACATTCACTTCGGTGGAGGTAACCAGAGGCAACATCGTAACTTTATTCAAAATTCTAAAATTCTATTTCGGCGGCCTTACTCTTAAACAGTTGTTCGACATCAACTCTACCGCTGTAACTAGAAGGCATTCCTTTAAAATCGTAAGACCGGCTATCAACAAAACCCGTACCAAAGAATTCTTTACATATAGGCTCCCATCCATATGGAACTCTCTTCCGGAATAAGTTAATAATGCTTCTAGCATCAACGTTTTTAAAAACTGTTTAGACACTTTTGTGGCCTTAAACACACTGGCAATTTTCAACTTAAAATGAACTTTAGCTCAAACTCTATTTTCTGGAACTTTTTTGGGTCACCATGTTTTTCTTTCCCGGATATTCGTTTATACTACTATTGTTTGAAACAACTCAAATATTAACTAGGCCATATTTACTGTATATGATACATGTATTTAGTGTACCATAATATAATATATTTCTCCTTGAGCTATTTTGTATGCTATTTATGTATGACATACTTATTACCTCTATCTACAAAAAAGGAAAAAAGAAACAACAAAAACAACTATCTATGCCTATTGCCAGTAATCATGTGACTATTTACTGTAACCTAATTATTGTTCCTATAGGTTATTTATTGGTACTTTGAGTCTTTCGTACTTTGCTGTAAAGCCACAACGCCCATACTGTGCAAATGTAAATAAAGTAAAATACTGTACCCTAGGGCCTACATTAATGTTGGACTACGTCATGTAACACAATACGTACGGTTTCGAGGCGAACTACGCCGACTTTGTTGTCCACTGCCTCTGTTGAACTTGACCACACGACCACCACCTCGATCGCCGTACTCTGCAAGAGATTAGTGGGAAAGGACTGTTAACCTTTGTTGCATGGGTGCTGTGCAGAGAGAATAAATACGCAAATGCACAATATTATTAATCGTGTAACAAATAGTACCAAATTCTTTACGCAAGACGTAAAGGAAAATGCATCAGGGCGCGTTTACGCAGCGACTCGCCTTTGCATAATCGCAGCTAGAACTCAATCACGATGGCAAAGGTGACATGCCATGGTAACAACGCTAAATGGATTAGCTAAATCCGACATCGTTTGAGTAAATACTTGCAGTCTTATAATCCGTGCCAATAATATAAAGAATTCCTCATGACGAAACAATTTTCCCAAACGCTTCTGAACTCACGTTATTTGCTGTTTTCGTTGCGAGGCGGCAGACATAAAACCGCCGCCATGTTGGAAATTGAGGTGATTTCTAGCTTCTATCTGCGAGAATGCAAAAGCGAGTGGGGGCGTAAACATGCCCTCACTCTGGCATTCCGGCAAGTTAAATTATTCCTTTTGTACGTTTTTATTGCGTGATGTTTTCGCATGCTGTATTTCGTTGTTGGTGTGTGCGTTCCCGGCGGCGTGATCTGGATGGGTTATCGACAAAAGTGTTGTGTAACTTGATGACCCACACTTTTTGCGATGGCGCACACTTCCAGTTTACGGAACTTAACCTACTGAAATTTAAATGTAGCGTAGGGTTAGCGTGACGTCACGGTCGTGGTATAATCGCAATTATTTAACTGATTTATTGACTGCTACCGGCCGTGCTAACGAAAAAGATTAAATTGTGGAACTGAGGAACAGAATAAACACAGGAATAGATATATTTTCCCCAATATTTAACACATATTTGCTAATTTTGAGTTCCTGTTTGTAACTGTAATTAATAAACGTCTTTATGCCGGAAATTTAACGGAAATTAAATGGGGAGCGTCCATAAATTACGTAATGCTTGAGGAGGAGGTAGGAGATCGATGTGGCTTGACTAATTGTTACGTGGGGGAGGAGGAGGGGCAAAATATTTGTTGTAACAAGCTGCTAATGAAATAAACCAATGAAAGCAACAGAAACCCAGTTTTTAATCAGTTTATTCACATCTTTTACTTCTTAATTAAACGGAAAATACATTTTTTAATTTTTTTTTTTAATTTTTTAACGATAAGTGTAAATGGTCATTACTTTACTTCCATGTATTAGGATTAAAGGGACATTCCTCCCAGCGCCATTTTTCTCGATCCTCCACATTAAGTACGGCCCCAAAGTTTTGTTCACTTACTGCTAGTCAATCCCTAGCTAAAAACCCGTTTTAATATGTGGCGTCTACGAGATTTTCTGTTGAATATTGGTAACTTTGTTTACTGCGTCCCGCACGTACATGATCCTTTGCGCGCCTACAATAACCAAGACGTTTCATTGTTTCCGGTTGTGACGACACCGTTTTTGCGTCGATGCTGTCGCGTGATCCGCAATTCGTCACTAGGCCAGACGTCGTTCCACGTCGCTCACGTGATCACGAGAAGACGAGGGCGAAAGAGGAGTTTCATTTCTTCGAGGTCTATTCGGAAATTGGCAAAGAAAATCGCATCTCTGAATTTTTGTACCGAGAGACTCGCCATGTACTGCCAAATAACGGCAACTGACAAAAAGCTCATTAGTAATTCACAAACTTAATTCCAGTAATCACCCGGAAAATAGCTTACACGTACAAATAAATGTATTTCCGTATTTTTGCCACAAAGCTATTGAATTTCTCGGCTGCACATTGCTCGTCAGTATAGCGACATGTTCGTTTATCCAGACAGTGTTTCAAGGAAGGCAACATTTTTGTACGGAAGGTGTCGCCTTTTGACAAAATGCGGCAAAAAGACAAATCAATCGCATCAGTGGCGCTTTCGGCGGCCATATTGTCCAACCCAGTCTCGTATGCTTTTTTTCAGCCAGGATCCGGCAGGTACTCTAGTAAAACCACTCACTTTTCTACTACCTTCTTTTCATAATTTTTAATTAAAAAAATATTGAGAAAAATTTGCTGCTGCCATCCAGGCTTGCAGAGTGAGGCTTGCAGATTGTGTGTAATTAAATAAAAAAAAATTGCAAGAGTTTTGGTTAGGGATATTTAAAGAAATAAGTCAGGGTAAATCAGGATAGTGAGGATATTCATTTTCAAAAATGAGTATGAACCCTGTAAAATAAGATTCTAGTAGTCTCTCTCAGACGACCTTGTGACAAGGGATGGAATGTGAAGCAGCAGTTGCGACACGGAAACTCACTCCCACGTCCTACGAAATGGCAAGCATTTATTAGCTCCTGGTTCTACGGACCTAAACTCACACGTGAGGACTGCTTAAAACACACTTTTCTATCAGAAATAAAACAACAGCAAAAAGCAATTGCACACCCGTATGTAGGCCTAATTAATGTGGGCCAATAACATAATTAACTTTACGAAAATAAAAGTACATAACATATAAGAGGGATAAATCATAAGCGGTAACTTTTACTAATAACTATTACAAAAAAAACTCAAAAAGCTCTAAATTGAGGGACGAATTCTTCGGGGACGAATTGTTCTGTTACCCACAATTTTTTTTTTGGGGGGGGGGAGGGAGGGAAGGCGATAAGGAAACCCTTCTTACCTATCAAACAGTGTACATTCCCTATAATTGAGTCAGTCTTTGCTGATATGCATGCACAAGTTATTTTTAAATCGATGTTTGTGAAGATTCCTTAGTAACTGTTAACTAAACAAAGTAATTATCTAAAAATGAAAAGTCAAATAAATAATAAATAGTAAAATAATAATGAATGATTCACTTAAAACCGTGCTTTTCTCAAGCTTTCAAGAACATATATTCAAGCAATTCAGGTCTCTAATTTTTGCTTTCGGTTTTCCATCTAATGTGTCACACTATACTGCAATTCTAATTCATTAGCGCCCAGCAGCAAAAGTGGCCACCGTATTTGTGCTGTCATGTCATGTTAGTCGCCTTTTCCGTTTGTGCTTGAAGGGAAGATGTCTTAATTCTCTTGTGATGGTGCAATTCGAAACTGAGCAACAATGTATCAGCGCACAAATAAGGAGGAAGAACGTTAGTTCCAACAATGGGCTCGTTTTACAAGTATGTTAGACAACATTGTTAGGCAACAATGCTGTAAGAAAGCCTCTGTTGATCTGGTGGCTCCGTCAATCGATATTCTTCGGCTTTCTTACCACATTGTTGCCGAAAGCCGTTGTCTAACTGATACAAGATCATTCGGTTCTATCATACCAAAAACCAAAACTGGTAAAAGGGACCACCATGTTCCGAATGGTTCGGCCCTTCAAAGGAATGATATCAACACACCAAAACATTCGCCAAGTTAATCGCACCGGCTAATAGTTCAAAGATTAAATGAAAACCAAAACGTTGCTACTTTCGATACCAATGTTCAAATTTTCATTTAACGTCTAAAGTACTATTCGGTGCGATTAAGTTGGCGAATGTTTTGGTGTGTTGATATCACTTCTTTGAAGGGCCGAACCATTCGGAACTTGGCGGTCCCTTTTACCAGTTTTGGTTTTTGATATATCACTGCTTTTTAAAAATTACGTATTAGACTCAACTCAACTAGTCTGCAGATGTGTAATAAAGTGCCACGTCAACAATAGCTTAAACGGTAATTTTGCTAATATTTTAATTTCATATTTCATTCCTTTGAGAGGCCGAACCATTCTCAACTTATTCGCCTCTTTATCAGTTTTTGGTTTTCTTTTGACACACTTTGTTTGTCGTGATTTGGACGTAGACACAAATTCTTTGTAGCAAAGTTGTTTAGATTTGTGACGACACACTAAGTGTCTAGATACTCATGCCAGTATTCACGTTGTCATTGTCCGAGGTTTGGCCGTCCAGTCAGAGACGATGCCGACGGACAATACTGACAATGGTTATAGCAATACTTTCGAACTTACGCGCTATCCCACGCCATTCCCGTTACACCCCCAGGCTGTAAACCAGAAAAGGTATGCATTCGTATCGTACTGCAGCCGTTCGTCAAATTTCATACCTGAAAGCCTTCCTGCTATGTCGGTATCGGTGAATAATTACCCTATGGGAATTAAGATTGGGATGAGCGGACTAGCTAGAAACTAGAAACTAGAAGTAACACATTTGCAAGGTTATTGAGGGTTAAATTTTGCATTGAAAGCCGCGTAGCTGACATTCCTACACAAGATAAATTTTTTTCAGGTGGGTCATTGCTCTCCATTTTACAACAATTTGAGCTTTTGTACCGCATTATTATTTTTAACCAAGTAACTGAACTATGCTCAACTATGCTTCAGGATATCAAAAACTGACGCTATGGCGTCGCGCTGCAATGCTTTACAACCTCGACAATTGAATTGATGTGACGTTTGTTGTAATGTTTGTTGCCTAACTTGGCGCGACGCATTAGCGTGTGTCTAGATAGGAACTAGTTATGCCAGGATCTACCTCGTCAGCTTTTGGTGCATATGTGGCGGTGACTGCACTCATATCCCAGAATAGTCATTCCCAACTTACAGGTAACATTTAAATCGTTAAAGCACTGCAATGTAAAATGTTTTAATACTTACGAAAATACGTAGATCTGGATCCCTCCATTCTCCCGAAATGAGTTATTAGCATACAATACACAAAATACTGTGTCGTTGGTAACAAGATAGCATTTGTTTCTGAAGCGTTTCCGTTATGGTGGTTTGCACCCAAGTGTTTTCGAATTCAAATTCTATTTCCGCCAGGTGGTTTTACACGATTGCTTCCCGTCACCAAGTCAAAGACCTTGTAGGTAGTGACATTAATACCCAGGAGCTCTCAGTCATGCAAGGGGTTGTTGACCCTCAGGTAACGACATTTATAGCTATTGCAAACAAAAACGTCAAGTGTGGCGTGAAAAAAAGGTTATATGATTGAAATTTCACTATTTGAAACTTCCTGTTTTTTTCACAACTGTGAAAGAACAGGAATTAAGTGAACTGCAAATTTCCCCGGATGTTACGACGGTTGTTTGTTTATACAGCGCGTCCAAAAAGTCCCAGGTCGGCCTCGTAATTTTTGAATGGGGAGGAATACAAAAATGAAGCTTTGGGGCTCCTAGTTGGTCTGAAGGATCTGCCTTTTGATATGGCAGGGGACCCAACTTAAAAGATTCAAATGGAAAGGGGGGGGGGGGAGAGGTCGAGTGGTACCTCTTTGGAAAGGTCCTACTAGACGCAACCATCAAAACCGCTCTACGATTTGCCAATCTCTCATGCTGGCTGACCCAAGTTCAACAATGCCCTCTGCACTCGGATTGTTTACTCATGCTAGAAAACTCGTAAAGTGCACGTGGTAGCTGGAGGTCTTCATATTGTCCATGTAAAGACCTCCGGCTACTGTACACTTAGTCAAAAGGTTTGGTCTTGGGGTCAGGGGGTCCCAGAGGGGACTCCAGGGACCCCAGAAATGTACCAAAATGTGTCCCTCCCCCCAATTTGTAATGTACTGTTTCCCAGAAACCTTAGCGGCCCACTCACGCAACTCTTAACGTGGATGAAGCAAAATTGGGTTTACTAGAGAAGCCAACTAAAGGTATTTGTACCCCAAAGTAGTATTCCAGTAGCTTTGCAAGAGTAAATCCTCGTTACAATACGCTTGACAGAACAATTCCTGAAATTACCTACAATAAAAAAAAAAAAGACTGCCGTAATGTAGTTACGTATGGCCAGAAAACAGGGAACTGCATTTGGTGTCGTGGACAGTCAAAGCTAAACAGAAAGCCAACCCGTGTATACACAAAACGAAAGGGAAGAAAAAACGTATTTCTGCAGTACTGTGCAGTAGTGATGTTTTCTACTGTATGCTTCCCGCTCTGACGTAGTTGTGATTTGTGTTGTACAAGTGGCTCGTTCAAACAATGACAAGGTTGAGTTGATATTCCTTCATGGAGAGGCTCGCAGAAACTTTCGTGAAACAGTACGATTGTTTAACAATTCTCATCCAGGTAGGCCTGTGTCACTAATACCGATTTCGCATTGGTAAATTCAAGCGGCCAGGCCAGACTGGAGCGGGCTGGCTAGTGCCAGTCGGGGCCAGTGCTGGTCCGGCTGGCCCGCTTTTGCGTGTCGGTTTGTGGCAGTTAACACTAATTTCCACACTCTGCCGCTACACTGCAGCACCATCCATAAACCATTCTGATTTAAGTGGCGCCGGCCGGCTCCGTCCTAATTTGATTTCGCGTTGGTAAATAAAGCGGTCTTGGCCGTGCCCGGGCAGGCTCTCGAAATACCTGAGAACATTCAGCATCAAAGATGCTCCGCGACCAGGTCGCCCAGCAAACCCTTCGAACTGAAGAAGTGCAAGTTCATGTTTTAGGAGAGTTTACAATCCAAAACAGTCGGTTCGTTCTGCTGGCCGCGACGTTGGTATGGCAAAGTCTTCAATTCATCACAAGGCTGGTGGACTTTGTAGTGGGTGGTGCTGCTACAGCCGTGCCACTTTTCGGCCATTAGAAAACATATTTCATATTGCAACCTGATTAATTATCCTGAAATATACTTTCGTGAATAAAATTCAAATAAATATTAATTAACACAACTTTTTTTTTTAGCAAGTGTGAAGCTTAATAAATTTCCACACTTCCAGATTCAAACGAAAATATTGTTAAGACAATCTGTTGCGTAGAATAAAATAATTCAGAACACTTCCGGTTTTGGCGAAACGAAAACTCGAATCACCATTTATAAGCAATCTCCTCTGCTCATCATTCAAAATCAGTGTTGCCAGATTCATTGATAGGTCTACATTCATTAATTTTCCTGATAAAAATTATTTTTTTTTTTACTCAAATGTATGATTATCTAAAAAAAATTTTTAAATATCTCGTCTGTGGCTTCCATTTCAACTTAGAGGTAGCCACACAGCAAAGAAGAATGATAAATGGTAAGAATGGTGGTGATAAATGGAGGAATGCTAGTCGCTTCATCTTTGGCCACACAGGAAGGATAGGAGGCAAACTTACAGCGGTCCGCAAATAACTTTTTTTACACGGACTACCAGATCCGAGGCGTCGTCGCAATCTCAGCTGTCATTCGGATCACGTTTTTGGCCGGTTAAGTTTCTGTTGTTCGTGTAAGTTTTTGCGGGCGGGTTTCTGTTGTTATATAATTAGCCGCAGCGAACGCGATAGCACGAGCAAGGCACGTGATTTGGAAAAATTGAAAATCGTAATTTTCTTGGGATCCGAAGGTACGCGTAAAAAAATGTATATGCCAGCAGTATGAAAGCGGTTCTCTCATGCAGAGCTAAATCGCTTCAAAGAAGCAAAACATGCGTTGTTCTGTCTTTAAATATCAATAGTAATAATATGCATTTTTTTTTATAACTATGCATCGCAAAAAAAATGAAATCATACTTGGAACGAACTTCTCAGTTTTACATTACTACAGATTTTTTTGTTTGCAATTTACAGACATTTTGACCAAAACTGTACAGACATTTTTAGTTCTCATCTTGCTAATGCAGTCTCTGGTTTTACATTAAAATTTTGTATGCCCATTATTTTCTTCATAGCCGTACCAGTCCATTTTAGCTTCCACCGGCCCTGGTTCATCAGATTCTTAAGAAAAACAAATTCCACCCATAGAAGGTAAAACTTCATCACGAGCTGAACAAGGACGACCCTGACCATGTAGAAGATGAATGCTTTAACGAACATCGATGGAAACGGATTAGGATCATGCTTCATTTATTCACTGGTTTTGACATTACAAATGGCCATTCTCCATCCCGTCACAACCGGAAGTTTCTCATATTACGCATGCGCATTACAATGCAGAATACAAGCTAAAAGTTCGATTGCACAGAAAACAAATTTCAGAAAGATTACCATCCATCTTCACGCCGATGCACTCGGATGAAAAAGTTTAGGTTAGGCCAACCGCAAGTGCAGCCATTTTCCTTTTTGCTTTTTCAACGCCGAAAATCGTGATCGACAAACAGTCATTTCCACACTCACCTACAAGGTTCGCTCACCTTCATTGTTCGAGGCGCCACTTTTCTAGAAGATGAATGCCTTAGTGAACATCGATGGAAACGGATTAGGATCATGCTGCATTTATTCACTGGTTTTGACATTACAAATGGCCATTCTCCATCCCGTCACAACCGGAAGTCTCTCACATTAAGCACGCGCATTACAATGCAGAATACAAGGTCAACTGAGAACTCGCCACAACCACAGGCTTCAATTCTGCGAGGATATGGTGGCTCTTATTCATCAAAATCCAGGTTACATTTCGCGAGTGTGTTTTAGTGACGAATCAAGCTTTTCTCTGAATGGTGAGGTAAACAGTCATAATTGCCGGTACTGTGCTGCTGAAAAATCCATATAGGATTGAAGAGACTCATACCCAACGTCCACAGAAGTTGAATGTTTGGTCAGGGATCCTAGGGGATAGAATAATTGGACCCTTTTTCATAGACGGCACTCTAAATGGGCAACGTTATTTATATTTGTTGGAGAACTTAATTGTTCCGGCAATCGTTACTGTAATTGAAGAGGGTGACATTGACTTTGATCCAATTTTCCAGCAGTATTGCGCATCCTCCCACTTCTACACTCCAGTTAAGAATTACCTCAGTAGAGAATTCCCTTGGCGATGGGTGGGCCGACGTGGGCCGGTGGAATGTCCAGCACGCTCACCAGATCTGACACCTTTAGATTTCTTTCTTTGGGGGTTATTTGAAGGATCAGGTCTACAAAAAGAAACCATCGAATCTTGCTGAACTACAGCAGAGGGTCATTGATGCTTGTGGGTCCATTACACCACAAACCCTTGAGAATGTGAGAAATGTGTTGACGGACATACTTTACTAGTGCCAAGAGGTTGCAGGTGCACACTTTGAACATTTACTTTAAGGATGAATGCACGGGTTGGCTTTCTGTTTAGCTTTGACTGTCCACGACACCAAAAATGTAGTTCCCTGTATTCCGGCCATACGTACTACATTACGGCATCCTTTGTTAATTGTAGTTACTTTCACGAATTGTTCTGTCAAACGTATTGTAACGAGGATTACTCTTGCAAAGCTGCTGGAATACTACTTTAGGGTACAAATACCTTTGGTTGGATTCTCTAGTAAACCCAAATTTGCTTTATCCAGTATCCATGTTTGCATGCCTGTACGTTACTTGGGCAAAGGGAAAGGGAGGTGTCGGGGGGAATGGGGGGGAGGGGTCTCTTATGATCCTACATTTCCATTTTTCAAGGCCACTGGTTAGACGAACGTTAACAATTGCTTGAGTGGGCCGCTAAGGTTGCTGGGGAAACACTACATTACGAATTACAGGGCGGGACATATTTCGGTACATTTCTCGGGTCCCTGGAGTCCCCTGTGGGGGGCCCCGACCCCAAGGCCAAACCTTTTGACTAAGCGTGTAATAGGTGGAGGTCTTCGCATGGAAAATGTGAAGACCTCGAGCTACAACGTGCACCCTTTGCGACTTCTCTAGCGTGGGTAAACAATTCGAGTGCAGAGGGCATTGTTGAACTTTGGTCAGCCAGCATGTGAGATTGGCAAATCGTAGAGAGGTTTTCATGGCTGCGTATGACTCGTCGTCTAAGGCCCGGCTCAAATTGGGCAGCCAAATTAAGTAGCAGACAGCACTGAGCTAACCCAGGAAACCAGCAACCTTTCTGTTGGTCACGTGACAAATCTTGGTTCCCAGCAGCCGCAAAATATCGACAGCCAGCAGCCAAGGGTAGCAAATTTGAGCAGCCATAATCACAGCAACTAACAGCCAAAGCACTGTATTATCGGGTTTATGTTTACATTTTATATTGAAAATGGCTGGAGATCGAAGACTACGAGCTGCAGCCTTACTGTCGTACCTTGCGGATGATGAAATGGAGAAACAACAAGTGACGCGAGAAAAAACGAGACAAATTAGAAGAACAGCTTAATTATGATGTTATAGAAATTTGCTTAAAGAATTGGCCCTGGATGACCAAATTCATACAGGGAAAACAGCAGCAGGAAATATGCGAAAATACATTGCCTTTTTTAAATAAATGTATTAAATTCGATAGATCGTAACGTCCTATAGAGTAACAATGATTAAATAATGTTCCAGTGGAGGATTAAACGAAGTTCCAAGAGTTCTCTTCAAAGGTTTTTTTTTTTTTTTGCTTTATGGGGGCCATACATTACTGATTCAACGCAAGAAAAATAAACGTTCCTTAAAAATAAAGTGGTCGCACGTTTTCTGGCAGGGGGCATAAAACTACGACCTTGTCTCCCAAGAAAAAAAATAAGGCCGACCCCCATCCCCTCCCCTACGTCGTCCCTCCATAGTTAAAAAATACGGGCATTCGTACGCGTAAATAATTTTTACGCCCCTGCTAGAAAACGTACGATCACCTTATTTTTAAGGTACGATTATTTTTCTTGCTTTGTGTTATTTCTTTTACAGTAAAATAATGGGGAGGGGAATTTTTTGCCCTGCTAGTTTTAAAAGTATGGGCATTCGTTTGCGTAAATAACTTATTTTTCTGGAGGGGGGATTTTTACGCGCCTTGCTAGAAAACTTAAAACCACTTTCTTTTTATGGCAAGATTATTTTTCTTGCGTTGCGTAATTTCCTTGCTTTTTTTTGGAAGGGAGGTGGGGAGGGGGATAGGCAAAATCTGTTTGCTCGTACGCAACAGAAATATAAATCCATCTCTGCATCAATAAATCCTACCAGTGACGCCATTTCATCTCGTTTGCTCCCTGTTCACCATAAACCTTTAATTTTACCCTTTAATGGAAGTAATTTGTAACCATTTTGTCGCCGTAATGATTTCTGAGACAGATAAAAAGTGCGGTCTTTGCCCGCGGTTTGGATCAAAGGGCGAATGAATGAATGAATGAATGGTTTATTCCGGGGACTCGGCCCAAAGCCACGCGCCCACCTACAGAATAGTACAGCAGCATTACAGAACCAACCACAATACAAAAAAAACAGAAAAGCACAAAAAGCATAATACTAGTCGCCGGAAGGAATCCGGACGCCAGAGGAGGAGCAGGAGCCCGTCACACACGTCAAAGGGCGAGTAGTCGTTACAACAATACGATTTTTTTCATTGTTAGCTATTGTTGCCAGCCGGGCGGGATATGTCATGCACAAAAGTTCTACTACCGAGCAAGTCTCAAGTAAGCATCACAACGCTGAGCACACTGTACAGGTTATCTCTGGACTAACGCCTGTGCGACATTTGTGCACACAAAAGTCAATATTGCCAGCTTCAAACAGCATACATTTGTTGGATACATCGTGTAAGTAAATCTCTGCCAGTGAGCAATTCTAAAGTGATCATCACCACACTGAACGCACTTGTACGGCGTATCTCTGGGCTAATGCCAGTGTGACCGTCATTTGTGCACACTAAAATGCAGTGCTCGTAGCTTCAAACGGCATTTATTCGTAGGATTTATCAAGCAAGAATTTCTCTGCTTGTTCTGAAAACGCTAAAGTTTGAAGTGAACAACACCTATATTCGCCTACTTATACAGCTTCTCACTGGTGTGTAAGCTACTGTTAGTATTTTCATTTCTAAAGCAAACAGTAGGGTCTAGCAACTGTGCATTCCGCACTGTGCACAATGGTTAGTCAAATTACGACTTTCTCATGTAGAAAGTAGGCTAGCTTGTTTGTTTACCTGTCACATTTAATTCCATCTATCGCAAATCTTCCCTCAATACACTCAGCAACAATTCCCGCACGTCAAGCTTGTAGCCCTTTGAATCACACATAATATGCTTATCTACACGAAATACACACTATTTATTATTGTATACAACTCGATCGTCAATTCTGCAAATACGTTCTTGGATTATAAGCCGTTTCTTGCCTGTATAACAGTTTGTCAGCTGTGATTCTTGCGAAGTGGACCAATAAATTACAGGCGCCATGTTTGCTGAAATGCCAGGATGTAGCCTCGTTTTGGAGGTGAAAACCGCTGGTTCCCCGCAACTTGGTTGAATGGGTTCGAACTGTTCAGAGACGGGAAACATGGCTACCGGTGTCCCGAAAATGGCTTCAGGCAACAATTTGCATCAGCCAATGTGGCTGGCCAGCAGCTACTGCTGACAAACTTTGGCTGCTGGATGCTGGTTGCTCCGTCGTTTGACTGCCCAATTTCCGCCGGGCCTGAGCAAGACATTTCCAAAGAGGTACGACTCTATCCCTCTTTCCATTTGAATTTTTTAAGTAGGGTGGGGGGGGGGGGCAGGGGAGCTGTTGACATGGCGTCCATATCAAAAGGCAGATCCTTTAGACCAACTAAGAACCCCAAAGCTTCATTTTTGTATTCCTACCCATGCAAAAATTACGAGGCAGTCCTGGGACTTTTTGGACAACCTGAATTTTCTGAATGCAGTTTCATTTCTGTTCATTGCGCTCATTCGTAGTAACACTTTGGGAATAGCCGTGGTATACTGTAAGATGAATGGATGGTGAGGAACTAGGCGACCAGCAATCCATTCATCTTCCAGTACCACGGCTATCGCTCGTTCGTTGCAATAAAGTAGTTTAAAAGTGCACTCCGCCTGCCTTATAACAGCCACGCGCCGATCGCTACATGCGCATGCTACCATCGCTCCGTCTCGCGAGACTGCGTAGTAATAAAAGGCCAACTAAGATAGTAGCTTCGTTCCTCGCAGCAAGGAACGCAGTTACTATCTCAGTTGGCATTGGTCGTAGTAGACGAAACTGCTTGAATGTAAAAATTGGGTCGACGCAAATTGGAATGATTTTCGTATTTTAGCATCTCACTTTATAATTTTTTAGGTTAGAGTCTTATAATTTTTCTTCGGCGATCTATTGGCATGAATAGTTTTAATTTTAACCGCGTTAATCCTTCAGATTTTTGATCTCATGGTAATTATTAGCAAATTAGTACATGCAGACACAGAGATGAAACATCAAGGTTATTGTAGCGCGCAAAGGATCATTGACTTGCAGCATGCAGTAGATATAGTTCCCAATATTCAACAGAAAATCGCCTAGACGCCACATTTTAAAATGTATTTTTTCAGAAGGGATTGATTAACGGTAAGTAAATAGAATTTTGGGGCCGTACTTGATGTGCAGGTTCGAGAAAAATGGTGCTGGGAGGAATGTCACTTTAAGTTAGTGTGAGCACATAGGTTGTAGATCGTATTGGTTCAATAAACAAATAGTAATCGTAATCATTTACAACTTATCGCCCATACATTTTCACCAGATCAAGACAGTCCCCACCAACCAACGTTGCTCCGTGACCCAGGGAACCCAAGCGACGCCGGACTCGGTGGGGGACCACACCATAATTGAGGATGATCCTGGCAATGAGGTCCGACCCCCCCCCCACCCCCCAGCTGCAGCATGGATGCTCAGAGAGACCAGAAGTTCCTTTGCCCTGACCCGCACTGGCTGCTTCCCAGCATTCACCAGCAGTGGCGGGACTGGGGTGGATGGCAGACAACCTGTGACAGATCGGAGACAAGCATTAAGCGCCACCTGAACCCACTCCAACACCCCCTTCGACGAGACCAAGTACGGCAGGTGAAAGTCCACAGCAGACCTAACATCAACCCTGTAAAAGGAAGACAGGATCGCCCTTCTAACAGTCAATTGATTGGAGGAGAGAGCCAGCAGCGTCCTGCGCCGCAATTCCACCTTCATCCGGACCACAGTGGCCTCTTCCACCCACGACAGCTGACTGTCAAGGCAGATACCGAGGTAACGTACGGACCGGGATGATGTCACCAGGACCGACCCCATGCGCAGGATCACTGGCACAAACGGGGCCCTGGAAAAGACCATGACCTCAGACTTGTTCAACGACAAAGACAGACCCCTGGCCCACCAAAAGAGCCCACCCCCTGGCCATACTGTCTTCTCATGCTACCAGGATGGTTGGGAGTGCAGACCCCACCACCCACACGGCAACGTCATCAGCGTAGGCCACCACATTTGTGGTGAGGGCCAGCTCCACCAAGACCTCGTTAATGACCACCGCAAAGAGCAGCAGGCTCAAGCAGCTCCCCTGTGGCAGGCCATGGTCAGTAGTACAGACGCTGGCCCAGTGCCCTTCCACCCTGGTGGCATAGCTCCTACCCCGCATGAGACCAAGGATGGCACCAACCAGCTTGGCACTGGTAGGTACCCATGCTCCAAATAGACGCCTCTACCCAGTCAAGATCCACCGCGTCGTAGGCGGCTTTGACGTCCAAGAATGCCGCCACAACGATATCACCCCTCGCCCAGGCTTCCCTGACGCTAGACTCCAATAAAAGGATAGCATCATGGGTACTCCTGTACTTGCGAAAGCCGACCTGTCTGTCGAAAAGCCAGTTGCCACCCTTCAAATGGGACTCCAGCCGTCTGCCCAGCATGTGCTCATACGTCTTACGTACGCACGACAGCAGGGCAATTGGCCAGTAACTCACCACAGAGGAGCGTGGCTTTCCCCTACCCAGAACCGGCGTGAGGTCCGAAAACAACTAGGTGGGAGGCACCGGGGCCCATCAAACCTGGACTGCAAGAACAGAAGGTGGTCACGGTGGGCCGCAGGACCCAGACCCAACCTGTAGACCAAGGAGAAATTCCTGTTGAATTCTTCTGTCAGCTGAGCACCCCTAAGCACTGCATTGGTTGTGTCAAAAACCCAGGAGACAGTAACCTTCCTTTCCAATGATGCAACAACCCCCACACCTTGGAAGGTTGAGTACCCTGAGAAAATACTTTCACAAAGCCGCCTCCCATACTGAAGCTTCTCGCTCTGGAGAATGTACCGTGACTCATCGGAAACCCCGCAAAAGAAGAACCATGTGAAATCCCATGGATTCCTACAGTTACTGGAGCCACGCCACCCGCCTGTCCTTTACTGCACACGTGCACGCCTGAGTCCGTGGGGGGGGACAAGCACGCACACTACTCCTGGAGGCTCTTCTCTTCTCCCGTCACATGGCTGCCCAAGGGGCAAAGCCCCCCAGCAGCACCCCTGGGGCAACCGGACGCCTCCCAGGTCGGGCGAAAGGCGGCCAAAGAACCTGGGGGCTTTCCCCCCCCCCCCCCCTCCCTCCCGGGTCAGAGCCACCGGGAAATGGTCACTCCCCCTAAGGTCATCAGAGATCCCAAAAGAGGACTCTTCTGCCACCTCCGTGGAGAACATGAACAAGTCAATAACCTACTTTTGGAATACACCCTCGTATCTTCTCACAAAAGTCGGCGCTCCGTTCTGCACCGCCACGAGACCCAGCTCTTCCAATTTTGAGTCGAACATCATGCCCCTAGTGTCGCATTTATGGCTGCCCCTACTCCAGTGATGTGCATTGAAGTCACCCCCGATTGCCAACGGCTGCAGGAGCGACTTCACCCGCCTCATCCACTCAGCCTTGACCACACGCCCAACCAAATGCACTGCTGCGCATGTTAGCCACTGCTTTCCCAACCAGACCCGCACAATGCACAGGTCAATTCCCGTGCAGCCCTGGGTCTCCACAGCAGTTCCCACGGATAAGGATTGCATACTAACACTTGCACATGAGAAAACTGCCCACCCGAGATCGAACTATACCCCTGACAGGAGAGTAGAACACCAGGAGGAAGACGCACTTCCAACAAACCAAGCACACTTGTCCTATAGCACAAATCTTCTACTTCATGCAACCTATTGTGTAACCCCCTGGTGTTCCACGTACGAAAAATGAAGGGGCAAGATGAAAGAGCTTATCAGCTAGCATAGCAATAATAGCAAAACAAATACTAATTCATTAACACAACAGCAGTAAGAAGTCACATGCCACTCGAGAATTAACCCAGCTTGTTGGTTCCGAACTCGCCTGACTCCTGGGACCACATAACCGAAACACTGTCAACACTATCAGACACCAGGGAATCAAGGACTGTCCCGTTGATCACCTCACACTCACTCGTTTTCACCACCTCGGACAGCACTTCCCGTCTCACACTTGGATCAACAACAACCTCCACTCGGAACCCCTATCACACCGGACATGTCCTGAACACTAATTCCTCCTGGCATGCTCTCAACATCGCCACCTGACCCACCACCTGCACCAACACCATCTATACCCCTCCACCACTCCATCACTATAATTATCACCCACATCCTCCTGAGCACCACCACCTTCGCCGATGGGGACAAACTCTCCGGACGAGGGCGCCGTTTACTACGTTTTTGGCGCTGCTGGGACCAGGCCCCACTGCTGACACTAGGGAGGGGGGAGGCCACCCTGTCATCCTCAACCACAGCCACATCAGGACGATAAACTGGGACGTCTACACTCTGATCCCCAGCTCTACCAGCACCTACCACATCAGCAGTAACACGTGCGCGCTCTGCCCGCCTCCTGACATGCTCGCAAGGATTGGACTTCCGGAAGGCGGCATTGTAGAATGAACAAAACACATTGGAGCAGACTCGACGAACGAGACCTCGCTTTCCATAATGGAGGCAACGCGGGGCAGGGTCAGCAATTGCCAGCAAGCAGGGAACGCCGTTAACATCCGCTATATCCGGCACTTCTTCAAGCAACACTGAGCATCGCAGCCGAAGCACCCAACACGAACACCAGAAAGACAGTGAGTAAGCCCCTCCGTGTCTTTGCTACGGTGCCTAACAATTTCGTCTACACCGTTGATTGTTGATGTGTAAAATAACAGAATCCGTGTTTCTGCTAAACGCGGAATTTTTAAATCAAACTAAGCTGCGCTCTTAATTTCGAGGCCTCCTGGCCTCGAAATTGGCAGCTAGAAATGATAGAATGGCTCATTTATTTCCTGGATGCGGCTTTCAGAGCTGAGCTAAATTGTTTCAAAGTGGACAGCAACAATCACTGCGGAGCACGTGGCTTATGATTGCTACCTTGCAAAGGTTTCAAAGGGTTAAAACCCTTGTCAAAGGGTCAAAGGATTTTAGCGAGCGTTAACCGCACCCGGTCATCTGCCCGACGAAGCCCTAAGGCCCTATAACGCCCTAAAACCCTTGTAAAGAAGTCGGCAACAATAAGACTTCTCCAATCGAACAAAACAATAATGAGGCATTGTTATGCCGCAGATTTACTTTCTTCTTTTCACAGAAAAAAAAAAAAGGTTGAAGCCGCCGGGCTAATTGTTTCAACTTTGGTCTACATAAGAAGTCGTATGGTTGTCATATGGTTGTTTGGCTGCATGTTCCGGTATTTTCTGGTAATGGCATGGTTGTTTGTTTGCTGTTAAGTTTACTTTGTTCTTATCGTTTTATTTTGGTCAAGATCGTACGAATGTAGTCATGGCTCTGGATTAAAGAATTGTACATAAGAAGTCTGCGGCCTTGCAGTGCTGGAAACACCGGTTTTCGTCAGATCACCGAAGTTAAGCATCATTGGCCCCGATTGGTACTTGGGTCGGTGACCTCCTGAGAATCCATTCCGGGTTAGGGCTTCGTCGGGCAGATGACCGGGTGTGGTTAACGCTCGCTAAAAACCCTTTGACTACAAAAGAAGTGTATTTATTTACGCTCCACAGAAAAATTTGAGTGAGTTAAGCGAAAATTAACGAAATTTAATTGGTTCAAACACATGAGCGACAAGACAATACCCGGTGCAATAGACGGTGCATCTAACACCACCCGTCCGTGCGTACAACGGACTTCAGAAAGCAATCTACATCATCAAGGACGTATGGTGTGTTTGTACTTCTACTCCTCTGGAACCAAAGCACCTACAAAGATGGGAATAGGACCAAACGAAAGATAATTAAATTGCGCATAGGCTTATTTTCAGCGCTGTAACTTGATATTATCGCCCTCAAATATGTATGCGAAAAATCCTGAAAAAACCTCTTCATGTTTGTTCACGACGTCATAATTTGTTCATGAAAACCTCCTCGAGCGAAGAGAGATGATCTGGAAAAAGATGCACGGAGGACGTATTTTGCAACACACCACGTATACATTTTAAAATTGATTTTCTATTAACCAATGAATTGATGAATTAATGCATAGAAAAATCAAAACAATAGATTTGGTTTTAAAACGGTGTCAAACATTCGTGTTTCTGAGGCACGGAGGTGCGTGGATTGAACGAGCAAAGCGAGCGATTTCCACGTAAAGTAAAACTTTTCAATGTGTGTCTCGCTTTGCTCTATCAATCTTTCATATCTCACCTTCGTAGAAGATTACATCTGATGTGCTGCAGATGTTTCTCCAACAGGACGTAAAGAACGATATTCTTAAAATAAGTAAAACAAGAAACCCATATAAAGTTTATACTAACACAAATTACAAGTGATGTGTGGTTCTTGGTGGTTACATTGATTCAGTCAAATTTTTGAGGAAATGTTTGCGCTGATTGAGTGGGCGAAGCGAACTAAAATAAGCGTTTGTCATCAGAAACAGCGCTTTTCTGATAAATTGCTTGATCTTTTCGCTTGACTCCTTGGAAGTTAAAAATAATATTGATCTTCTCTCGAGATAACTGATGTCGCATACTACACTCTTATAATTTGCTTCATCGTTTTTTATGTGGAAGGTCTGTCTGTATCAGCAAGAAATCTCCTCGAGCGCAGCGAGATGACGCGGAATGAGCGAGCGAAGCGAGCGACTCCGCCTGTACAACATTATTAGACAGCGCAATTTTTTTTT
>JAHWFP010250335.1:2456-36649 GCA_023313725.1 Lithobius niger
CCCCCCCCCCCCCCCCCCCCCCCCCCCCCGGGGCGCCCCCCCCCCACAAAGAAAAAATGGAAGGAGAATCGGACGTATCAGTTGGTCACGTTAAGGGATGCAATTTAAACTACAAATATGGCTGCAGTTAAAACTGCCCTTAAATACGCAATGAAACCTCTTTCTCCAAAATCAATAATTACTGTATTCTTGTTGAAGGGGAGAGAGTGGAAATCTCTCTCCCCTAAAATTAATTAATTTCATAAAATTAATGAAGCATTATTAACTGTCATAAACAACGCGAATTTGACAATAAACATGACTCAATGAAAGTTAACGGGCGATGCTGCCGAAAACCATTTAAATAAATAAATAACTTAGTCAAGAAAGGTTGGCAGCAGAAAAGAGTTATTAATGAAATTGAATCAATTAATAAATAAAGAGTACGTAAAGGAAACAAAATTCTTGGGTCCTTTAAACTCAAAGTGATAAACATACCAATAAATTGAATGAATCATCATTACGATGTCATAAGCAACACGAATTAGACAATTAAATTGTTATTAATGTTGGCACAAAAATTAATTGGCGATGCACCCAAAGTACCCCTGATTCCGTGCCAACAAAAATAGTATAAATAGCCAATTAATGTTATGCAAAATTCCAAACTTATTTCGAGCTTCAGTCAGCACCCCTGGTAAGTCTAAAATATTTTATTTATCCATTTTTAGCATATACGCTAGATAGTCTTTTGAACAAACTACTCATAAACCAAAGGTATTTATTTTTATCAGTTAACACAAACTAAATTATTGTTTTACATTATTAATTACTAGTTGTGCCCGAGTCCTGAACCGGAAAACCGCTGATCTGTCAGTTGATCAATTTAATCTGAACAAAACATCAGTTCATCAAATCACCTAACGAGCACACGTTTTAACCTAGAACACTCAACTGTATTGATTTCTGCATATTCCACGCCATATAATAATGTTTAACTTCCAGGTATATAAATAAGCTTTGTTCTCTCATACTAAAAACAAATAATTGAAGTAGTGTTAATCAGTCAGGTAGTGTGTTAGGTCACAGGTCACGTGACCAACTGGAAGTGACGTCACGATCCAAGATGGTTAGCGCCCACTGGTTGACCAAGATGGCCATCTCCCAAAATGGCGTTGGTTTCGTTCCTGTCCAGACACGTCCCAGCGTAACATCAAAGGTGAAAAGATTGATAACAGTACGTGAGACTCATGTAAAGGTGATAGTTATGTTAACTAGGGCGTCATCTGGTTGCACTGTCGACAAAATGGACCGAAGCGAAAAAACCAAACAACCAACCACCAAACAAACCAACAAACCAACAAACCAACAATCAAACAAACCTGTAAACAAACCAACAAACCAACCAGCCAACCAACAACCAAACACACAACATACCATCAAATAACTCAATACACTAACCAACAGACAAACCTACAAACAAACCAACAAATCAACAAACCAACCAACAAACAAACCAACAGACAAACCAACAAACAAACAAACATACCAAGAAATCAACAATCAAACCAACAAAAACCAACAAACAAACCAAAAAACGAATGAACAAGCACACCAACAAACAAACTGACAAACCAACAAACGAACGAATGATATACTAGCAACATGGCACAGGCAGTTGTTTGAGAGTGCATTTGAGACTGCGTTGTGGCTCATCTTTTCAGTTGCTCTTCGCATCTTTTTTCTTGGTACATTTGCTTTCATAGCTCTGGATGGTGTTGTTACTCAACAATAGGTCCGATTAAAAAAAGAATTACAAACCACCTCGGGGTGCACCACTATCAATGTGAAAAATCAGGTTTTAATTTATCTAGTCATTATTGCGTGATGCATCATTTTAAACGAATAAACAAACAAGCCAACCAACCAACCAACAAACAAACAAACCATGAAACCATCACTTCCACTGTCGACATATTGGAGCAGGATTCACTTTCTTTGTTGTTTGGCTAGGTTTAACGCTTCCTTCTTCCAAACATTTATTTCCAGATTCAGAATGCTCGAACATTCCATGAAATGAGCATACAACGTAGTTATAATCCACCCAAAACCAAAACTGGTTCTGTATGACTCGGTTTTGCAACAACAGTTGAAACGAATGTAAATGTTGCCAACACATTCATTTTCTTGTTGTCCTATTTTGCATTGTTCTTTCTAAACAATAAAAGACAGCTGCTAGGGGTTAACATCATTTTCCACCTAAAATGAAAGCTGGTGAAAACACCTTCAAAATCGTGTATTCAAATGTCAAAATCGGTCGACGATAAGCAAAAATATCTTCAATTTGGTTTATAACCAACTTTCTGAAAACTTCTTATGACGTTATAGAAAACACAAAAACCTGCCAAAATAAACTTTGCATGAAAAAACTATGACGTCATGCCAACCATGGCTTTTGGCTTTTAGCATGCCAATCTTGGCTTTTGGCATGCCAATCTTGGCTTTTGGCATGCCAATCTTGGCTTTTGGCATGCCAATCTTGGCTTTTGGCATGTCAATCTTGTCTTTTGGCCAATTGTGGACGCCTTCATTATTCCTCAACGACATGTCCGATTCCGGATTTTTTTTTACAAACCATCTCTAGGTGCACCACTATAAATGTGCAAAATCTGGTTTAAATTGATGCAGTGGTTATTTCGTGATGCGGTCTCAAAGGTCGCATTTGAGTGTATTCAAATAAGAGCTCCGCTCGGCCTTCGGCCTCGCTTCGCTCCAATTAATCCACATCACACTTAAAAACCAATTTTCGTTCATTTCCACCTAAAATTAAACTAGTAAGAGAGTCGATGATTGTGGAACACCATACCATACCATCCTGCAGTCGCTCTCTCTATCTTCTTGTACCCTTTTCAAGGTTTGTGTCAATTCAGTTTCAAGTGAAAAATACTATATAACCAAATACGGAAGGAGAGAGTGTCATAATTCAACATGACAATGATGGAGATTAGTCCACTTGCTGAGGATGGTTCTGTGACCATTTCAATGTATGGAGAATCACTCAAGTGGTTCATGTAGGTAACCTGTCCAATATCAAAATGTACCAGGGTGATAACCTGTCCACGTGGGCATTTGGCCGCCATATTGGAAAATGGCCGTCAAAAAACGTATTTTTCCAAATAACGCCATAAATACAAATATTTTAGAAGGACAATGTGAAGGAAAGTTGTAGAAAAAGTAATTTTAAACAACTTCCCAAGAATGTCTTTTCTTGAAAAAATGAATATTATAACGCTACAGCTGTTTTTTAAAGTAAAATACTTTTGCTGTATTACATGCATTTTCACCACTTTTACTTTACTAGGACATCTTCAAACGACTATAGCTTGGCCCCTATTTAAGTTACTTTAATTCGGGACAAGTAACCCGAATTTAAACAAAATATTTACTGAAGTCTTTGAGGAAATAAAACCTCAATTAAAGAGTGGCGTCGCCTTTGCTTTATCAGATGTAACAGAGAAAATAAACGAGGATGAAAGAGTTAAACTTAGAGCTGTTAAATTCCAACTAGAAAAGACAGTTGGTGAAGAGATTAAATTTTCTAGTCCAGTTGAAGCCAATAAGTCAAAAGTGGTATTTGATTCTTCTGTACCGGTTGAAGATGTTACTGAGAAACTTAGATCAACAGACATCATAAAAGAATGTTTACAGTTATTGAGAAAAACATTTTTGGAAGTTGATTTTGATCTGGATGAGAGATTCTGTGATGATCAATACTTGCAGTTAACTTGGGAGGTAACGGAAATACCAACACCTATTTTTACGTTCTTTTCACGACGTTTTAACATCCCCCTTTCCAGATACAGTCAACACATACTTTAAACATTCGAAACGATGCTTCTGGAGGAAATGTTTTAAAAAAAAGTCAAAATACCACCTAAAGATATGCAGCCTCTTCCAAATCTGTCAAAACAGCAATTCTTGTGTAGACTTCGTCCTGAGAGTTCTTGGCTGCCATTAAAAGTTTTGATGCGCTGCCTTCCTCACAAATTCTGTACTTTTCACGTTAGCCAAAGGACTCCATTTGTCCGCACGTAACACAAATTTTTTACCTATTCGGCTCTTTTTGACTCGGGAGAGTCCAAGTAGGCACACCTGATCACGTAGAGCAGGGTGTGTAGCTAGTACTACTTCCAGCATCTTCTAGATTGACATAGTCTTCGATCTTCCTTCGTTTTATGCTGGAAAGCTTCTGTAGCTGTGCTTTATAAGTATATAATTTATAACAATTATTGTTCATATGATAAAAGAAGACGTCACCTGGAATGTTTTTTTCTAATAACGCAAGAACATGATATTCGCGAAGTTATGCAGCGTTTCTGATGCACAGGCAGCCGATTTTTGTTGACGTCACACTTTCGCCGGTATTTTGCTGACATATAATACATGAATCAACAATATCTCCTTGCTGGGAAGATCTTTTTAGATTAATAGGATTCAGTTGATGATCTTGTCAGTTTCACATGTGAGAATAAAAAAAAAATCTGAAATATTATTATGTAATAAATCATAACAACATTCCGTTATTTTCAGCTATATATTATTATTATTAATATTATTATACATATATCCTATATATTAAGATAATAAAGTTTTGCAATAAATTATGTAAGGAAAGCTGTTTCTATAACCGCTTAGAAATACAATCGACAAACTAGGGCGTTAAGTTAACCTGTTTAGTATTAATGTTTATCTACTTCAAAGTACTTCTATTATCTGTCTAACTAACTTAGCTCGCTACAACTAGGCTAGATGGAAAGGACGAAATGTGTTCTTTTCAGCAAGGTCAAAATAATTAAGGTAACTTAAATAGGGGCCGAGCTATAGTCGTTTGAAGATGTCCTAGTAACGTAAAAGTGGTGAAAATGCATGTAATACAACAAAAAGCTATATTTTGCTTTAAAAACAGCTGTAGCGTCTATATTATTTATTTTTTCAGGAAAAGTCATTCTTGCGAAGTTGTTTAAAATTACATTTTCTACAACTTTGCTTCACGTTGTCCTTTTAAAATATTTATATTTACAGCATTATTTGGAAAAATCCATTTTTTGGCGGCCATTTTCCAATATGGCGGCCAAATCCCACGTGGACAGGTTATCACCCTGGTGCATTTTGGTATTGGACAGGTTACCTACATGATCCACTTGAGTGATTCTCCATACATTGAAATGGTCACAGAACCACCCTCAGCAACTAGATTAGATGCGTATAAATAGAAAGATTTGTCAAAAACTTATAGCCGTCATCCTATTGTTGGTATCTATTGTACAATGGCTTTCAACAACGTGGTAATTATATCGACCTAGACGTGCCTGAATGTTTTGAAGAAAGCCATATCGGTGGTGAACCAGTCTGTTAACAAAATGTGGAAACGCAACAGGCGTCTTTACTAACATTATGTACAGTCCCGTCCAAAAGTAAATGAACACGGCATTGTTGATCCAAATGCGTGCTGTTACAATGCAAAAGTCAAGCTAGTAGAGATGCGTGTAGACCATTGTTGAAACTTTACATTATTCGAGAACGATGTATGGAGCTCTAAGACCGTCAAAATGACGCTTAAGAAAAGACTTAAAATAACTGATTAAAGAAGTGATTTACAGATAACAAGTGCCTTTGGAAATTCTTGAGACTTTATGTTTCAGGGCTATTATCTCTTGTTGCAGTATTGATGTTTGTTTTTTTCTTATTAATTCACTACAATTAATTTTGTGTATTCCTCCGTAAAACTATTGCAGCATTCACATAGGTTTGTGTGACTTGCAAAACCGTCACAGACCGCTGGGGAGTAAGAGGGTGAGAAAAAATTAATGCATTTGCAACATTTTCGCACGTTTAAGGTAATATTGCAAAACTGAGTCGTAAATTAGACGGGGGCGAAAAGTTGCTTGATAAATTCGCTGGGGCGAAATACCACCCGCTAAATTGGATGGAGAGAAAATCGCTGGGAAAGGTGGAAAGGCGAAAAATGTGCTGTGTGCCCTCCCAAAAAAACTTCCAAGCTCCAGTCCTGCCAATCATTTTTTTACAGGACAGTGTAATTTTACAGCGACGACGGAAGTTTATAGCTCTTCCAGTGAGTCAACAACTGGTTATTGCCCTGCTGCTAAACGTTTAAATTTTTGTACTGTTAATTTTCGTACTGTAAATTTTCTGTATCTGTTCATCATGTTACCTTCTTTAAAATTTGCATGTTTCTTTAGTAGCAGCCTTGCCAAAGTAGTCAGTTACTACAGTGGCATTCCCTGAATGGCGTGGTATACTCAAATCGCTTCACTCCATTGCTTTTATTACGACATTGCCTTTCAATGATATGTGGTGCGAAGCAGATCAGTCTGCTTGGATTTCTCCAGCTAAATTATCCCTCTTGTCAACTCATCATCATCTTCATCTGGAGGTGATGAAGGGCTCGTAGGTGAAGGAGGGCGACCTGTACTCTGATTCAAAAGGGACAGACAGCCGATATCATCAAAGCAAATCAAATAAAATCATCTTGTGTTGGCTATTGTCTATCTGTTTGTTTGTCTCTGTCCCCGATAACTACTGAACGAATTACGAGATTCATTATAAGTTTTCCATACGCATTCTCTGCCCTATTTGTGGATTTAAATAGCAAGGATTTTTTTGTTGTTATTAGTAAAGCAGGAAATTTTATTTTGTATGGCGTGTTTATTTTTAAGCTCATTTTTTGAGTAAGTATTGCATTCCTATTGCTCATAATTTTATAAGGACTGCTATATTTATTTCTAACAGAACGGAAAGCCAAATGGGCTTGATTAGTAATAAATAACACACAGATGAAATCTATTTCCGTTGTCTTTTGGACCTAAATGTCAGACTGTTTTTGTGAGAATTCGACTCTGGACCTATGATACAAATGGCCAAAACCCTACCAACAGCTACAGTAAATTACAACTAAAACAAATTACACATAAAACGACACCTGAAAGCACGCGCTTCACGTTTTTTTTTAATAATAGTAGAAAAAAATTTTTACCATTACGCCAAACCTATGAGTCTTGGTGGATTTTTTTAATTAATACATAAAAACGTTTGAGTCCTTGCAAGCAATGTTTTTTGCAACATTCGGGGTAAAGAGATGCAACACAAAGAGACACATTCCTGTTATGAGGACCGTTAAACATTCCTTTGAGTTAATAAGGCCACGAAACAAAATTATTTGGCTTACGAGCGTTGTTGTAAATTCGAGCCACTCACTCATTGAGAAAATTTGAATCTAATTACGTATTAATTTCAAATACAGAGACAGAGATAGAAAAAGGCAACTATGTTGTTTGTTAAGGTAAATACGTTTTATGGATAAAAAGCATTTTAAATGAAGTGTTGATAAACCGAGGTGTGGGGGGGGGGCACCATTATAGAGGGGGGGCACCGAACACATGATGCCCCTGAGCAGTAAACATATCCAATAAAATAATAAAAACGAAAGATAAGGAAGCAACTGTAAAAAAAGGTGGGATGCCTAAAAACAAAAAAGATCCCCGAGATGCGCACATGCACGTATATTCCAGTTTCAATGTCACTGGCAGAGTTCAGCCTAATTGCTTGAAGAATATGACCCGGTGTATAACTGGAAACGGGACCACAGAAAATTCGCTCCCAGTTTGTGCCTGACATGGCAGTGTGAGAGACTATCGGACTTTTTTTAGCGGTGATGGGGTCTCCAATGGATATTCTGCACCTTCGGCTCCCTTTATGCAACGGAGGTTTTCAGATCGAATCCCCAGGTTTGTCCCATTCCTTTACTAGATTTCTTTCTACTTTAATGAATGCAAAGTTTAGTAATGCTCGCACCTAGTTGCACCGAACACCAGAGGAACCGAATCGTACAGTTACTATTAACGTCAGATGACGTAACGTTCAACAATACATTTAAAAAAAAATACAAAATTAACAAAAATTACAAAAAGAAAATATGTGTAGCCTATGTAATAATACGTTGCCTGGTGAACAGTTGGGCCATAATGAATAGTAAAGATTTCATCCTTTTATTGATCTGTATTTTAATTATATTTGTATAATTTATTAGCTATATAGTAATTGAGTTGCCACTTTTCATTTGAAAGTCCCAGTGTTAATTAATGTCTAGTTAGTTTGAAGCTCAATAGCACTAGTTTTCTTGTGTCTAACAAATCGTTCTAAATAATCTCGTCTTTGAATATGTAACAATCGTTTATCCATACTAACTTAGCGGCGGCGCAACAATACAATAAAAAGCACGCTCATTTCGCACGAAGCAGCATTTCGCTACAGCACAGTTATTGTTTAAACAACAATGCCATGTTCATTTACTTTTGGACGGGACTGTACAACAGAGATAGCCATCACGAGTGCATTATCCCTTAACTGAACTTGAAATGGAAGATTTATTTGTACATTTACAGTCCATAATAACCACGTCCTCTAATGTAACGCCGAATTAAACATGAAAAAACTGTTAAGACGTAGCATGTGTCTAATTCATTTCAATGCTCTGGCAACTAGCCAGCACAACAAATACCGTGAGAGACGTGTCATGATTGACGTCACGAGACCCTATTCGGATCGCAAACGACGTCAGAAAAAAATGTTGACATAGATCTGTTCAATCTTAATTCAACACCTGAATAATTCGTTTCGGTAACGCAGATAACGTTACCGAAATTATTAAGCTAGTCATTTTTTTTTGTGTTTTGCAACTTTGTTGGCAAAATAATCGAATGAAAGCAAAGGAAAAAACTTAAGGTAAAACTGTCAACAAAGTAATCGATGCGAGCAAAACGGGAGTTTCCCAGAGAAAACCCATCAATCACGATTGGACTAAAATTTGGAAATGTAAAATTTGTAAAATGCAATCATGAGGCACACAATTATTATCAAAAATTTCAATGAAGCTAATTTTGAGATCTAAAAAGTGCAAAAATTTTAATGTCAACCCACAATATCACGATTCAAAATGAATCGTCGTAATATGAAGCGTGCAAGCAAGTGTATTGTTTTTGGTCCATAGAGTCCAATAGAAAGTTCCATTCATTTACCTGTATCCTGGATACAAATAGATGAGAAAATCTGTCCACTGAACACTATGGTGTGTTTTTTCCCTTTTTTTCCGTGCTTGTTTTTTTTTTTATTTTCTTCATCTTCACTTCAACACTTTCCTGTGGTAATTGACCGATGCACTGGCGCGACGTGATGGTATTACTACGGATAATAACCAAAACAAAACGATATAGTACCACCTAAACGAAATAACAATAAAAGTACGAAAATAAATTCCGTTCCGAAATACCCCCGGACGTCGTGCGACCAGGTGAACGTTTAGTGGTCGGCGTCCAGCGGAGATTTTCCCGAGTAGTCGTGAGTTCGACTACCATGATGACTAGAGAATGTTGTGGTAGCCGAACTTGTTGATGTAGACGACGGCACAGGTGGTGGTGACGGCGTCTGTGGAAGAATGGTGATAATCTCCACCACTTCAAGGTGGCTTTCATCATCAACCATTGTTGAATAAAGTGGCAGACCATTTACACCGCTCCATCGTAGCAGGAGTCCGACCATCACTTCGTACACCATAGCACCTTGAATCAATCCTCCAACCACTGCAACGATCGCTGCGATGCTGACTTGCAACAAGTGAGTTAAACTGATGTGACTTAAAACGGTTGAGATGTATTCTATATATACGATTCGACCGATGAAATACTTTCCCATTAAGCACTTATATAAATGAAGAAGGTGACAACAAATGAAAAACATGCCTAACCCCTTTTACGAAGCAGGTGCAGTCGTGAAAACAAGGCTATAAAAAAGGGTTAATAAACACGGAAAGTTGATACTGTGGAAGCCGTATGAGAGTGAGAGAATAAACAGTTTCTTTTTCACACGACTGATAGTACCGGTACGGAATTTATAACAGAAAAGAATGTAAACTGATCTAATGCACGCATCGACATACAACACGTAGCCCACATGTGCATGGCAATGTTCCCACATCCATCGCCCTTCTCCACATAGAAAAACATCATTAACATTTCTTCTTCGCACCGAGAAGTGGCAAAATAATAAGAAATAAGTGAATGGAATAAAAATAAATTTTAAAAATAGAGAAGAATTTAACATATCTATACAAACAAGATAACACCGAAGAAGAGTTGCAGTTTGAGTCGACCTGGGCTCCTAACGTAAAAAAAAAAAAGAGATGAAAATAATGAACTAAGACAAACAACATAAAAATGAGGAGTGAAAACGAAAAATATGCACAAGTAATTACGTTATATCCCAATACCGGAGATGGTGATAGTAGGGTCTGAATTCTATTAGTAATAGATTAAAGAAGAAGAACAGTTGAGAGATGATGTCCTAAAATCAGTATAACAAAATTCGTACGAGCAATCGCCACACAATGGCTTTGATGGACAGTTTGTCAGAGGTTTTTTTTCCCTCTGCCTCAATATTTACTTACTCGTAAAGACGTCGCGCCGTAAATATTAAAAGTTCGCTCCTAGCCAATGCTGTTACGTGACGCCTAACTTGTGTTATTTGTAGACTAAAATTAACACTTAATTTTCCTGGCTTTTTCCGAGGCATAATTAGCAACAATAACCTTGTAAAACGCCACGTGTTTTTTTTGTTGCCAACCCTTTAGTAATGTATGTACCGTACTGCTTAGGCGTGATGACAATTACACACAATGTTTCCTTTCTTGTTGTACTCTCGCTTGTATTGTTTAACAATTATTACTCTGTATAACCGGCTGACTTGAACTGTTGCCACTATTTTCCCTACGCTCACGTTTTCTTCTTTCTCATCCTGTTCACACCTTTCTCCGCGTTTTTTTTTCTCCTTCCGTTCCTTCCTTTTTTCGACGTGGCAACGGATTTTTTATCCTGTTGATCTACTACAGTAACGCCTAGCCGCCATGTTAGTTAGAGCTAAGTTTGAACCTTTTTATTGCCAGCTATGTTAAAACGTTTCTCGTATGATGAGTAAGAAGGATGCTGCTTTGATTCATGATGAAGTTGGCTTCTTTTTCTGTTTCCAAGATCCATCGTGTTGCAGCGTGCCTGGAAGACATTATTTGTCAGTTTGACCGAACCAGGAGTAAATACTTGGTCCCTTAACTGAGCCCGGTGGCTTTCCCTCAACGTTAACTAACACATGAGATGGAACTTTAACTTTGTTAAACTGAAATTCTCGTTTAACTCCAGCAGCGCCAAAGTATATAAACTTCTTAACCTACAGTAATGAATCATGGAGTAGAAGCGAACGAGGGAAACCATGAGCAAGGAAGGAAAAGTAGTGCATAACGTCCCCACTATATTAACTCAAAAAATAAATGATGTCCGGACCACAAAAGCTCTCATCTTATGATTATAGAAGCCCTCATACGCTTCCCCAGAAGTTTGTTTACTTGCTTACGATCCATGGAAAACGGCATCTATATTGAGAGAATGAGTACTTGGGGTGCACATTTGGGACCTCGGCTCCTAGGCTAGGATCGAACTGACTGACAAGCATACATTCACTCAAGCCTCCCTATCTCACGCTTCCACGGCAAACATTCCTTACTTGTAATTAATTATGCATAATCGTCACCAATAACGGAACATTATAACAACAGGATAATAGGGGACACGAAGGGTTAGAATACTAAAATAACAAAAGCATCATTAAAGAATTAAGAAGAGACATAAAGGTCAGACTGCAAATTATGCTTAGTAATTGGATGAAGAGACGCTACTGTTAATTAAAGCAACATAAACATTGTACTATCGCACGACCTTAACAAAATAATTAACATCAACTTAAAATATAGCTAAGGAATTCGTTGTGAAAATAACATCACGAAAAAATTGAAAATATCATGTTAAAATGGATATTTTAATGACATAATATGGTCCTCTTTAATCTAAATGTTGACGACCACCTCAAAACAGATATTCTCCGTAAATGCAAAAAATAAATAAACTGCAATATTTTACGTGATAAACTTAATAAAATAAACTGGAACTCTCATCTTCCTTGCACAAAAAGTGTTGAACACATTTGGAACGTATTCCATACCTCTATCACCAATTTGGTAGAACAATCGAGCAAAATAAATCTAACATTGAAAAGAGAATACCAAAGGAAATTAAGAAACTGCTCCGAACAAAAAAGAAATTCTGGAAAAAGTTAAAAATGGAAAAGAAAGTCGATTCGTCCAATAAGGAAAACTATGATACAGTTCGAAATAAACTAAAAATTGCATTACAAAACCGTGAAAAAATCAGGGAAAACAAAATGATACAAGAAGTAACCATTGGTTCTATTTACCGACATATTAGGCGTAAAACACATAATGCAACCAAATTGCCATCACTCCACTTTGAAAATAAATTAATAACTGATGAGGTGGTTAAAGCCAATGCATTCAATGTTACATTCTGGAAGAACTTTGTTGAACACAATAATATTAATGATAATGCACTGGTCTGTAATAGTGTGACTCCTATTAATATACCGGACATGGAACCTGTAACCTTTACTTTACAAACTATTAATGATAAATTAAGTAAACTTAAAACCAGAGCAGCAATTTGCCCTGACGGGTTATAGTCTACTTTTTGTAAGGCATTTGCATGCAAACTCTCATACCCTTTATTCATAATACTTAAATTGTCAATTGAAACGGGCAGTGTGCCAAATTGCTGGAAAAAGGCAAAAGTTGTTCCGATCTTCAAAACAGAAAATACTGCTGTGCCATTCAACTACCGCCCAATATCCTGCAGAATTCTAGAACATAAAATCAGAGTTGCTTTACTGGAACATCTGTATAAACATAAACTTGTTCCCATGCGACCAGTTTGGCTTCCTGACTGTCCGTTCCACAACCACACAGTTACTCACCTTATCTTATTTGTGTAGATTTTGCCAAGGCCTTTGATTCGGTCGTTCATTCCCAATTGCTCAGTAAACCTAACATGTTAAAAATAGGGGAGAAAACTTTTAATTGGATAAAAGATTTTCTGGCAAATAGGACGCAAAGAATATCGGTAGGAGAATCACTTTCGGACGTTGGTAAGGTTACCAGTGGTGTACCACAGGGTTCTGTAATTGGTCCACTCCTATTCATGATTTTTTATTTCAGATCTTTGGAATGATGGCAGTGGTATTCAAATGCTAAAGTTTGTGGATGATATAAAACTTTATGGTAGCGTAGGAACCAAAGATGACAATGAAACTTTGCAGCATGAGATTAACACTATCTACATTGGTCAAATAAATCGCAATTGCTTATAAATATCAGTAAATGTATTACACTACCTCTGGGTCGAAATAATGGAATGGAATAATGAAATAAATACCAAAAATCGGCCAATCTCAAATTTACTAACCACTGCAATCATATTACGGAAAGAGCAAAACAAACTGGTTATCTTATTAGGCACTGTTTTGTGTTGGGGACAAAACGACTGTGATTAGGGCATTTATTGCATATGTGCGACCCATTGTGGAGTATGCAAGTCCAGTTTGGCCTCCGTACCTTGTGAAGTACATCAAACTAGTTAGAACGGTGCAGAGATCCTTCACAAAGTACTTGCGTGGTTGCAGAAACATGATGTATGAGCAACGATTATCACATTTCCAGCTCGAATCATTGGAACGTAGATGGCTGGTGGCTGATCTCTGCCTTACTTTCTCCATGCTGAGGGGGTTTATTGACGTGGACCCTAAGCTTTACTTTGTGGTGCGAGGAAATACGTTTACCAGGGGCCACTGTCTTAAATTGACGGTACCTACATCAAAGAAGAAAAATTGTGCCAGATATTATTTGTTGGCCCATGGAATAGTCTACCCCCTGAGTTGATCGACGCTGGGATCTGGGGTGTTTTAAACGAGATCTTAAAAAGGTGAATCTATCACAATTTATGGAATGTTTTTAATCCGTATTGTATTTTATGTTGGTTTAAACTCAGTAACTTAGACTGGTGTAAGTGGAATGAAAGTTTCCCGTCGTATTCCTTTTATCTTATTTTATCTTGTCCTTTTATCTTGTTATTATTATTATTTTTATTTTTATTAATTTTATTATTTTTACTATCGTATTAAGATTGACAATTGGTTTTGGCCAAGCTTTAAACTATGATGAATTTTTTTTTTTAGTTTTTTTGAAATATTGACAATGCTACCCGGCTACCCGGTCATTTGTCCCTCACGTTTGGTGATGCCATCGGGAACCATTGTGTCCCTGGTAGGTGTAACCTTGGCGGTAAGGCATTCGTGACCCCAACCCAATACCATCAACCCATCTTCTGCAGCTGAGCCATCGTATTTGTTTTAAACTTTTAAACTTTTAAACTGGTTAACTCTTTTAGTTTTTAATTTCGGATGGCAGTCAGTGACCACCAGGTCCTTGCCTTTCCATTTGTGTTTGCAACGAACCTATTATTATTATTATTACTTAAATGTGAAAACAATATATTTAGTACATAAATAAAATCATGACGTCAAGCGGTAAACACAGCAAATAAAAGCCAAGTATACATAAGGTAAAGTAAAACGTACGTCATCGCAGGAACCGTAAAATTCTTGCACAATAGAAATGTCAAATAACACCAATTAAAAAAATGAAAGACGCGTAATTAAGTGGTTGTTGCAACATCAAACGTGTCAGCATAATGACGGTAGAGATGACATATCCACAAATATTATAGACGTCAAAACATGTTCCAGAAACTTTCCAAGTATAAAAGGCTAATAAAATTGCAACACAATTCTCATTCGACTCCCACCTTCGATAGGCTCACTTCTACCTAGCTGGTAATTGTTGTTTTTTTTTACCTTATCACTGTTCTGTTAGTATGCAAGCCGCATACCATTTTTAAAATAATTTTTTTAATTGTGTATTTACAGTTTTCATACGGGAATCTAGCTATTATCCTATAGTTGTTATCAAACAGTTTTTTTTTAAATTATGGCTGGAACAGATGAAATCGGTAAAGATATAATTGGTTTGGTAAGGTTAACAACGTAATAAAAAATAGTTCTCTAGTAATAAGACTGCATTCTGACATATGAAGGAGTATACATCTTAATGCAGGAATGGAACAAAATTTAGCATCTGATCCGTCAATAGCTTGGCTACTTTGAGCAAATCGACCCAAAGCTGTTTTACGTTTTACCCACCCTAATTACATCCTATTTTGATGACCATGGCTGAAAATACGAAGCGTGTTTGTTCCATGCATATTACAATGTATAAAGTTAGACAAATACATTAATGCACGACACTCTGAAATCTGACTAATTCTAGTTTATTTTCATTGTAGATACGTCTGATCAAATATTTTATTATTATCATTGATATTATTGTTTAGATATGGCTGAACAAATATCATTGCTTCTACAGCCAAAAATGTATGTTGATCTCGACAACGAGATGTTCCTTAATTGCTCTCCTTTCGAGGGTGAAATAAAGGTGCATTTATGCAGATATACTCAAAATCCAATCATTTATGTGCCAACAAAGTATGGTATTTGTTTCACACTATCGGAGTGGAATGAAATTGTCCCTCATTTCCACAGGTGGTCGATGGCCCTCGCATGACCAAGACCAGCCAAAGTTGTGTACACAACGTCAAAGTTTAGCACTACGATCGTTATGGTTGACGGACGAAAGATGCCCAGTTTCGTCATATTGAATCGTCAAAGTATTGAAATTACGGTCGACCAATTCAACGTTATCAAGGAATTGGTAGGCAAAATTGATGAATGGGTACACGTTCTAACTCAAAATACACAACTGGTTTAATTTCTGAGGGAAATACCTGATAATTTTTGTATGCTTCCTCATAGGTTTATTGTGAGTTTAAATATGAACTAACACATACCTCTGAGACCAGAATTGACGATTCATATCGAAAATAACATTTGCATCACTTGCACAAGGTCTGAAGGTACAATCAGAGTATACTGGTGCAAATACACACGTATTCCCATCAATTATACATATTCTATTCATTGCATTTGTATCTACCTATCAGACTGGAACCAAATGGTCCCTCAATTCGATAATTGACCTATTGAGGGACCGAATGGTGTGCTGTACACAGCTGATAAATTTTGTATTAACAGTTTAACTGTAAATGGACGAAAGTTAATCAGTTTCGTCAGCAGAAAAAATAATATTGAATTCTCGATCGAGCAATTCACGCTAATCAAGGGTTCAGTCGAGCGAATAGAAGAGTGGATGAGTACTGTAACTTAGAATTTAATTTCCACATATTTCACGTATAAGTTCGAGGCTTTTGTACTGCAATACTAAAAAACAAGAAATTTCAATAACAAACTTAATAATATAGGATAATAACTAGATCGGCGCTCAAAACCATCATACTGCTGCCAGTCGCCATAACGGACGCAGCTCCCTCTTCTCATGCCTCACGACCAGTTAAAGTGGCAAAAAGACGTCAAAGCCATAGCTAGGCTCTACCGATGTCTGCCTAATCTACACCACTTCCCTTCTGGAATCACCGGCAGACAAGAATATGTGCGCTAGGGTAGGTCGAAAAAAGAAAATTTTCGAATATCATATTCTAATAGTGTGGCAAAGTTGTGTATTCGCATGCTTATAAACGGAAAAATAATGAAAAAATTCCTATATTTAATCTTCAGTTCGCGCATAGGGCCTAAAGTTTGAAAAAAATGAAGAAAAATTCATTTCGAGAGTTTGGTTGCAGGAGCATACTGAAATCAAGAAATCAACTGCTGAAGGGGAAATCTGTTAGGGCTTTTATTCCGCCCTCAATATATTTTGATCCCACAGCTACATGGAGTTGATTGAGTGCACGAAATAACAGCTGTTGCCCCCTCCAATGATGGAAAGCTTGACAACCGAGAATATTTCATCATTTTTGCATAAAATAAAACTGCCCGAGTTTGAATTTTTTAACTTTCCATGCCATACTCAAGCAGTTAAAAGGTGCGTAAAACTTGTTATAGAGTTCGCTGGTAAAGTAGGTGGACAAAATAACAAAGATGGCTACATTATAGCAACTTTGAACTCAAGATCTTTGATGCCAAAATTTGACCAGAAATCCAATTTCAAGATAACATCCATGACTGACACTGGCAAACCAACATAATTTACGAAATTAAATGTTGTGAAATGGGCCCAAACCTTCAAGGTGGTGTATTAGAAACATAGTTGAATAAAATGAAATAACTTATAGGAAAAAATTAGTAAAAAAAAACCTGCCTCGTATCTATTTTTAATACGTTAGTTTGTCTGCTTAAAAAATTGAAAAATGTTAATTTTTCACCAAAATTCGCACATTTCATGCCTTACGCACAAACTCAAAATGCAGCACGAGATTTTTAAATATATTGCTATTACCAGGTAACTAAAATGAAGTACTTCCACGCAATTAGAAGTTGAAAAACTTAATTTGTAAAATTTCTGCCTTAAGCTAATATTTTGTGTTTTTTCGTCATTTTTTTCCAAACTTTATGCCCTATGCGCAAACGGAAGAATAATCATAGAAATTTTTTCTATATTCTTCTGTTAATTAGCATGCGAATACGCAATTTTTCCTCCCTATTAGATTATCATACTCGAATTTTTTTTTTGCCCTATGTTAATATTTGGTGTTTTTGGTCATTTTTTGCAAACTTTTGGCCATATGCGCGAACTGTAAGATTAAAATAAAGGAATTTTTTCATTATTTTTTCCGTTTATTAGCATGCGAATACTCAACTTTTCCACACTATTAGAATATGATATTGGAAAATTGTCTTTTGTCGACTCTCCGTAATGTGCACTACTATCCTGGATTCGTTGGCAGCAGAATTCCAACTGAAATCCTATCTACTGCATCGGATCGTGTCCATCTCAAGGACTAAATTTCTACCTACATTTTCGAAAGCCTGTGACTGAAGACGCTGTTTTAAAAACTGTGTCTACGAGTTCGTTGTTCAGTGTCACAACTCTCAAAACAAAACCTGTACTCAAAAACTGTTTAACAGAAATCTACAAAAACGACCAGCTCCCACATGAAAATCTTACCTATTCTGACAAGATGCTTCTTTCATTTAAACAGCTACTACTCCAGGTTGGCTGAGTAAACATTCAGAACGTACCTACGATCTATAACATCCATTTATTTTGAGATTTGCGCAATATTATTCGTATTTGGCAGCGATAGTGATAAACACACCATATTGCAATAATCACATAACATCGTATTAAACATCTTTATGGTGTTAAAGGTTTGTATTTTTTAGTATTAGACTAAGGTATATTTTATTTAAATTTTACGTAACATTGAGCGTTCGGCTTAATCTAACACTTGTTTTTTTTTTTAATTAAATTCGTAAATTTAAAATTAAAAAAAATTCTGGTTCCAGGAGTGGTATAAAGGCGGGTGGGAGACAAGAGTGGCGTCACTCATGGATGCGAGGTTGAAGCATCCTGTTAACTACTTTTTTGTGGGCAGAACGTTTTCTGGCAAGAGTACAGCTATCGCAATATTGATTTTAAACTCGCAAGACCTTATAGACCCACCTAAGACCAGCGTTACTTACTGCTACGGGGGAAGACCAGCCTCTCTTTGACGTTTTCAGAAAAACCAGACCAATTCCAATTGAATTTCACTCTAAATTTAAACAAGCTATTTACAACGGTCTGCCGTGTGGTTCTGTTCTACTTCTTGATGTTATCTTACACGAATTACCTGCTAGCCTAATTAATAACATCATTCTAAGAGGTACCCATTACAGAAGCATTTCTGTAATTAATGTTGTTCACAACCCGATTTAATTCATAGCTCGATAACCGATAATTAAGACGCTCAGAAAAAAGTAGAAAAAATGCCTGATTGGCGTTTTATTAGAGCCTACATTCCTTGCAAGACGGCGTTTAGACGTTCTACAGTGTTTAATGTACCTCGTAGACGATATATAGACGAGGTACCCAACCCTTCAGGTATATGGGACCAGACCAAGAGTCAGGGACGACACTACACATGAGTCACCCAAATGGGACAATGACTTCCATTAATGAAGTTTTAAAATCTATTTATTTTAGGATGCTGTTAGTCTGGGCAGTTTGGCTAGATTGCACAGATTGGTCAAGGACAAGGGTTATAAAATTTAACTTAAGGCATTTAAGAGTTGGCTGGCGGCAGAGCCCAATTGTACTTTATTGAGGCCTATTACACGTAAATTTGAATGCAATAGAGTATGGGTGGGTGGGATCGATAAAATTTGGGAGGTGGATTTGGCGGATGTGAGTAACTTGACTTCATGGAATGCTGACGTCACTTTCTCATTAATTGTGATCAACGTGTTTACAAAAGAAGCATTTGCCTTACCTTTATGACCTAAAGACGCACCTTCCATGAGTAGGGCCTTAACTGAATTATTTAGCAGGGGCGTGTGCCAGTTTCGGCGTGGTCAGATCATGGTTTAGAATTTTTCAATGCTCCAGTGAATAAAGTATTTAAGAGATCTAACGTCCATCATTACGTTATGCAAAACGAAAATATTAATTGCAGCCCAGGCGCACGAGTAATTAGAACACTGCGTCCGAGAATAAGTTGTTTTTTGCACGCTAATAACACCATTAGTATTTAGACGTTTTGTAAGTTATTATGCACGTATATATTAATTCTTTTCACAGAAGCATTAAAATGAAACCTGTACAGGTAAACAAAGGTAATAAGGGAGGGATTTTCGCTAATTTGTACAGGTGAGTAGAGCTTAATATAGGGGACTCAGTTAGAATGGGGCTTACAACTAGGGTGTTTGACAAAGGCTATACACCAAATTTGTCGGAGGAGATTGTTTATATTAAAAGTAAAAATCGTACACATACACTACACCTACATAGTGAGAGATTATGATAACAAAGATATTTTGGGCACCTGGTATGAATAAAAATTACAATCTGTAAAGCCGGCATAAGTATATAAAGTCGAGCGTGTGCTCCATACTGGGAAACGGCAGGGGCACACCGAAGATTTTGTCAAACGGTTAGTCTATTCAGATTCTTTTAATTTTTAGGTTACAGATATCGAAACTATTTAAATATGAATGACGGATTTTATTTGTGTCTTACTAGTAATGCATCTAAGAATCTTCACCAAAAAACCCCTTGCAAAAGTATACGTTGCAATTAGCTGAACCAATTCATTTGGGGAAACAGTAAGAAGTAGCTTTGTGTCAAATGCCCTTTCCCAACAATTTTAATACAAATCGGATCACAACAGAATTACCAGACGAGGACGGGGCGAGTTTAGTGAATGAAGACTCTAACGTTCTCATTTATAAATTAAAGAGCATTAGTTCTGAGCCTTATTACAGAACTCTGAACGATTTAGCCTCAGATATTAACGATGAAATTAAAGTGTTTAGAAGTAAAAGTGCTGCCAAGCTTTCGGCCAGGGAGCTAATCCTTCCTAGGCTAGCCTATAATAAAAGATATGGAAAGTTTCAAATTAGACAATGGCAATTCGACAAAGGGAATAGTTGCCTGATTTTATCGGGTAGCTTAATTAAAAAATTTGGATTTAAAACCTCCGATTTTACCGGGATTCCTCACGCTTTACAAATTTGGGGATCAGTTCAAGATTATTGAAAGAGCGCCATGAAGTCTTTATGAGTGTACACCTATATTACTACACCACAATTTGTTGGAGACATTAATGCACCTTTGTTACGAATCGTTAACTTAGAGGGTGATAAAGAAAGACACTAACGCGGCGTTTTACAGTTTGCATTATTATCCTTTATTAACTGAAACTATACATAATGTTAATGTGGCTGTTAGAACTGATGCTGGCTCTCCTACAAGTTTCGGCTCCTCTAGTCGCGTCGTCGTTAGATAGAACCTTAGACCTATAAAAGCGTAGGGAGGCTTCGTTGTTTCGTCAGTCACCATGAGGTATTCATGTCCACACGCTAATTATTATGCCAGCCAGGCAAAAGGCGTCTTCGCTGGCCAACATTCACAAATCGGTCACAGGATTGGCAATTTATTTAGCTCTTTGAGATGTGTGGCCATGCCCCTTTTAAGATGCATAGGTAGCTATTTTGGTAGAAAAGCTTTGAGCACCAGCGTTGGTATAGGAGCCGATTATTTGGCTGGTAAACGTTTTAAGATGCTGTTAGAGATCTATTAAACGAAACTGCCAGTGACGTAATGAGTGAAATAAGAAAATTCTCCAAGGCAGGTCTGGATTGAGGGGAAACGTTACTGAGTTATTCCATCGAATCTAAAAAAACACTCAGCTGTGGGCGGCGGGGTGAGGGACCGCCGCTGAAAGACAAGGACGTATCACCAAACATGTGCAGGTAGAATTAATGGGCCGAGTTCATCACTATCTAGGCATGCAATCAAGACTGATTTTAAACAATACAGAAATAAAGTTTCGTTTCGTTCCCTACAGAGCCCTCTTCCATTTATATCTGAACACCGCAGGTATAGATGCCAAAGTCAATCCGATTGTTGAGTTTTTATATGCATCCTTACACGTACGTAAGGTAACACCTTTACCAAATATTTTATTGGTGCACGCTCGCATGCTAGCCAATTCTGTGTCAGCAAAATATCCCTACAGGAAGACTGAGCTAAGGACACACACATTGGGATGAGAAGTGGACAGGTGGACAACCCCTTTAATGGAAACCTTCCCAATCGAGTAATCATTGCCATGACGAGACACGTAGCTTATAACGCCACGTACTCGAACAATCCCTTTTTTTTAAACTTTGGACTCAATTTCATTACTCTTTCCGTGGATGGTGAAATATTTAATGGAAAACCACTCACTTTTTACTTTGACAACAATAACTACGTAAACGTTTAAATGTTGATGTATGGCGGTTTGGACATGTCTATCTACAACGGTAACGGTATTACGTACAATATGTTCCCTAATGGATATTGTTTATTCTGCTACGAGCTCATGGACAACCACCTTGCCAACGACCCCTTTGATATGTTCCTAGTGAAACACGGCATTGTGAGAATGGCACTAACATTTTCTGCAGCAGTTCCTCAAACTGTTACCGTTTTGATTCTCGTTTAACGAAAATCTGTTTTGGAAATTGTCAAAAGAAGAAACGTCTTGTCCACCGAATAATCACCTCCAAAATCAACACCATTTTGAGACCCAGGTCCGCTTCGTTATTGCCAACCTTTGCTGTAAATTCCGTGCCAAAGCTTCCCGGATGGAGCGTCATCAATTTGGACACTTGTAACTATTGTCGCCTTACTGGACATTATAACAGTTGTAATCTTATGTTTAAGTTTAAAGATGAGTTTTCAATTGTGCTGCATAATTTAAAAAAATACGATTCACATTTAATCGTCAGGGGTTTAAATAATTTCAGCGATTCAAAAATTTCATTCCACAAAATATCAATTGTTTTACAACTATTCCCTTTAAGTTGGTCCCAGTTGGTCCCTTTAAGTTATGGACTCTTAGCTTTTTTGTCAACATCTCTGGGAAATTTGGTAGAGACTGTGACTGAATTCCACATTTTAGAAGACATAATTCCCGCCACTCATCATTTGTCGAAAAGGAAAGGAATGCACATGTACGAATACATAACTAGTAGATGTAAATTACTACGATGACGGGCCTGGCGACAAAAACCCATTGGACAACATTGTTAACAGACCTACTACAATACGGACTGACTCAAACAGACCTACTACAATACTGGGTCTGCCTTCAACTTAACCGACGAAAACCTTTTCGAAAACTTAAATAGTAGACGATACCTACCCTACAAGGGGCTGTGCTGCTCGTGAATGAAAAATTTTATTTTTTTTACTGGTTGGTTGTACTGCCACCCAGAAGCAGTCCGAATGGAGAAATGTTTTTGCTTTAGTGCGACTACAGTATGGCTTCTACATTTAAAAAAAAATATTTTTAATTCTGCGGCAACCATTCTTTAAGTTTGCAGAGTTAAAAATTTCATTCCAACACCACTATAACAGGAAAACAGCGTTGAAAACGATTCATTAAATATACTGGAGGATGCTCTTTATATGAGTATCCGGAAACGAGTTTAAAGCAATTGGAGCGTGACATCAATACTTCTTTACACGAGATACAAAAGTCATGACTATTTCCCGGTATTTAATGAGCTAAATGGTTTTCCCCACATATGTTATTCACGTGAAGAACACATGCTTCCGCCGTGTTTCGAAGCCAACTTGCGTCAATCATACGTCAATAATGCATCCTTTTCCTGCATACAAAAAGTATTTGCACGCCAACATTGCCTCAGTTTTGCGGCTGTGTTATCACGTAAGTAGTACGACCAGATTTTGTTTTTGATATGGGTGGCTTGTTAATTATGGTACCGTTCAAAAAAGCAACTTCATTTGTACACCTGATTGTTTTGTCGTTACTGCGTGCTGCCATTCCACAAATTCGGCACGAGGCGTACATTCTCACAGTGCTCAACCTCACCAGTGTTGAATCCTGCTACGAATCCTGCTGCCTGTTGAATCCTGCTGCCTGCTCCTGTTGAATCCTGCTGCCCTATTTTACGAATTAAGCTACGATCTTATACTAATGCCTTCCCTATTTTACGAATTAAGCTACGATCTTATACTGCCTTCCTTATACTGCGAATTATTCTACTACGAATTATTCAATCAACTGCAACGTGGTTTGAGCACTATTATTTACAAAATGCTACGCAGTCTTGTTACGTCTTCTGTGGATTTGGCTCACGAGGCGTGCATCCTTTCAGCGTGGAATCTGGGGTTTGTGGAGCGACTCAGTCACAATTTTCAAGCCACCTCAGCTGGTTACGTACTGCACGGAGTCGCATTATTTTTTGTTTGTACGTCCTGTTCTTTAATTGTTATAACACGGGTGATACGGAGTTAGTTTATCGCCGATGGCGTATGGTAATCCTCGGGTGGAGCGAGTTTCGGTCTGCACAGCGCCATTAGTTCCATCGTAGGTTAACTAATACGTCCGAAAAAGCCGTGGCCTGACACAAGTTTTAGTGGGCTTAAAAAAAAACCGTTTTTTCGTGAAGCTTTTTTTCGGGAGAAAAAATGCGACATATGATAATTCGGAAAAATAGTCGACATCTATGAACTTGAGGCACGTTGTATTTGTTTGTTGCTTGTCTGTTTGTCCTTTCCCTCTATCCCTTACCACCGACTGTTTTTCGACAATGGAAGGGTAGCAAACGGAACAATGTATCTTACTAGCCTAAGAAATATTGTTGCGTTTTACTGCCTGCTCTGCACCGTTTTCCAGTGGGGACCGCACGTTGGTTTGTGGTGTAATGAAGTTTGTGTCAATTTAGGGCTAGCTATTTTGACACAAACGTAAACTACACGATTGCTTACGTGGAATATATTAAAAAAAAACCACGCATCGATTACACCGCTGTTGGCCTGACCTAACTACAGCGTTGAAAAACCTTACAGTCCTAGGTTTTACAGGCAGTGTTCCTTGAGTATAGCCTTCCCGTCCTAGGCTGTATTTTTGGATTAAGGAAAAGGCGTTGGAAAACCTCCTATGCTACGATATGTCCCGTTAGAGCCCACAAGGTCAAAATAAAAAAAAAACGTGGGCTCTAACGGGACATTAGGAGGATTCCAGAAAATGACCTTGACCTACATTCTACTTTAAAAAAATATGGACACTTGTGAAAGTAAGTATGAAATATGCAATAGATTATCTACAAATTTAGTAAGTTTATAAACACAAAAACACCTGTTGATTTTCCCCCAGTAATAAAGATTTTTTTTTGAAGCATTTTGGGTAAAAATTAATCCACGAAGATTAATTTCTCATGTGCTTCCGTTCCCTTTGTCCAAAACAATACTGTACACACCACATTTTAGCTACGCCAAAGCGAGATATTTTAGTGAAACCAGAATGACACAAACCTATTGGGGGGATCACGCCATCTAACGATAAAATTAATAAAAAAAAAACAACGAAACTGAAAAATGCCAAGTACTATGGTAGCAATCTAAAACACAGACAAACCACTGCACCCTTTATGACACCAAGAAATTAATAAAATCGAAAAATGAAAGTGCTCAGTGCACCAAGTGCCATTTATTGTGAGTTTGAATAGCTGAAACAGAGACACAAAACAGTAAACCACTGAATGCTATCTGTGTAATAACTACAGCTGAAACATAGCTCCATCTATTGAGAGAACTGTAATACACCTAACTAACTTAGTGATCAGTGCTAAACAGTAAACGAAGAGAGCTTGATAAAATACACAAACGAAAGTGAAAGCTGGCCAAGCACCATCAGCTGAAGCATAGCTCCATCTATTGAGAGAACTGTAATACACTTAATTAACTGAATGCTGTGAGCAACTGAACATAGAGCGCCATCTATTGGGCACAAATCAAATCAAACAAAAAATTAATAAAACTCAAGTGATCAGTGCTATGATCACTGAAAAAAAACGAACTGAATGCTGTGAGCAACTGAACATATGGCTCCATCTATTGGTCACAAATAAAACAAAAAATTAATTAATTTTAGTCAAGTTTCTCATTTTCTCCTAGATATCGGAGGCCATTTTGAATTTTTCAAAATCTGGTCAGAATTCCACCAAAATCAATATTCTTCGGAATTTGGACCTCCCCTATCGGTCTGCCGTGTCAAAAATTAAAATTTCCCAATTATTTTTCCGTTTTTTTCCGATTTGGGTACAGGTGTAAAGTGTTAAGCAATAAACAAAAATAAATTTTGGTTTTATTAATCTGCGGATTGCAGCAAAGCGCCACAGCCTTACTGTTGTTGAATTTCGTCCAAGGGATTCTTAATCATTTCAATGATTTCCGGGAGGAATGTTTTGGAGGAACGAATTCCATTCTCCAAAATTCATTTCACATTGTGTTACCGGAATCATGTTCCAATCGAAAGTGTAGAACACGAGTCGAGTAGCGTCGCCGTTAAATTTTATCCTCAGTCTTTTATTTTCTCCAAGACGCACTGCATGAAACATAGAATCGAGAGCATTGACTAACAACGAATTAAACTGATTTAACAAGACAGCTTTCGTTGATGGACTTGGGAACAACTGAATCACATTTTGAATCTGTTTAATAGCACCCAAGGCCGCATTTTCATTTTCACCGGCAAAATGAGCTTTGTTGGCCCTACGTTTCACAATTTCTTGATTTAAATCGCTGTGATGTTTCAACAAGACTTCCCACTCGTGAGAATTCAAATCAATTTGGGACTGGCCCGACGTGAAGTTGACGACAGCATTTTCTCCGAAGGAAGTGACTTGAACGGTGGCGTGAGGGCCCAGGGCGATAACATTATTGTCACTCATATTGGTTACTTGCCGTCTTTAATAAAAAAAAAGTATTAATTTTTTTTTTTTTATGCTCTTATTCAAATTCGCAATGTACCTCTAACAAATGGTTCCCAGTCGGAATGACTCCTGAATTGGAAACCAAAACCGTGTTCCCAATTTGCAGTTCTATTGGCGTCCTGTCGAAGCTGACCACGGTGGCTGCCTCACCAGCAATTTTTTGAATGGTCTTAACCGAATTAGCTCCGACCTGCAAACTCACTTGGAATTGAATATTGATTCGTGAGGCAAGGGCTATTAATTTAGTTATCCGACTGAGTTCGGAAACCATGATGTACTGTTGGCCATTTTCTGACAACCATTTAAAATTATCTCTCGTTTCTAAATTCGAACGAAAACAGTAGACGTGCCTGAGAACTCGTAATTCCCTCCTTATCCGATTTACTTGTCTGTCTACATATTTCTTGGTCGCTGCGTCTGCGTCACTGGATGGCTGACCCAAATTTACTAATTTCTTGTCAGCCAAGCTTAAATTTCCATCGAAATCTTTGCTCAAACCTATTTCAGATTTCAGGTAACCTAGAGTGACTGCTTCGTTTTGACTGGTGGGAGCCCCCAAATCAACTATTCTGTTTCCAGCTAAACTCAAATTGCCTTCTGCAGTTTTGGAGAAACCAAGTGCGTTTTTAACGAATGTGACGGTAGCAGCATCTGAGTCAGAAATAGGAGGGGCTAGGTTGGTAATTCTCTTCTGCCTGGCATTAAAATCAGTGTCTGGTCCGCTCAAGAAATCTCCATTATGCGATGCCGTTTTGGTCCGTTTTGCAGAGCTACCAAATTTATCGACGAAGCTCATATTTTTTTCTTCAAATTATGGATAATTTGAAAAAAGTTTTCACCCTGGAACAAACGTTGAATTACGTACAAGCAATACTGGCCACACAGTACCTCTCTTGAATCTTGGATACGTCGGTGGTTGGATAGGAAGTTACCACCGAGATATCTTTTGATCTCTAGAGGAGCTTTTAAACCAAAAGAATCGAAATAAAAACAGCAGCTGGGCCCTCGACTGAAATAACACACCCAGTGGCTTCCTGGAGCTGAGGAGTCTTGTAAATTGACTATGCCACTCTCTCCATTCCGCCGCAGACGTTGAGGAAGGAGGTCTTTGCTGAACGTTCCTCTGTAATTGGTAACGCCTAATTTTTCGGCATATCTGTTTAAATCTACGTTAGTCAGAGCCCTGTTTAATGGGACACGTGCTTCAGATAAAAACCTCGTCCAGGGTTTTGGTTTTTGGTAGTTTTTCTTTTTTGTGACATCTTTTTTTTAAGTTTTTTAAGTCCGGCTCCCTTCTTTCTATATATGGCGAGCGCCTCCATGGCGGCGTTATGCCGTTTCAATTCTTGGAGCTGCCTGGCGTTATTCCTGGCCGAGTTGACGGTTCTGGAGATTGCAGATGCTGCTCCAGCTAAACCACCGATGGCGCTCAACCCCGCCAGGGCGGGTAGGAGAGGAATTATGCCGCCAGTTTGATTACGATAAAGTTTCAAGCTCAGTCCTCGACCTGCCTTGCGAGCCTTCAATACTTTACCATGTTGCGTTTTAGTGAGTGGAAGCGTCACGTTCCCTCTCTTTAGCTGAGAATTGGAAAGGTGGAAAGAAGGAACTTTGCCAGCTTTGACATGTTTTAACATTTTTTGCTTTTGATGGGGAGTCTAAGAGACTGCTACGTTTTTGTATATGATTTTTCCTCTTTATGAAAAAAAAATAATAAAATAAAATATCATACCAAAACCTCGACTTTACTCCTGTCCAATTTCAAATACATTATTCTGTCGCTAATAACCAAAGCTAAAGCTTTCGTATTTTGTGGGACGGCAGCCCCGAACCGCATTTTTACTTGCAGATCTATAACTGACGATGACAATCTTTCAGACTGCTTTGAAACGTCCAGTGCAACCAAAGGATAATTCTTCGAGAACATATTGACTTCATAAGCTAGTCCAGACGATCCTGACCCCAACCCGTAGTACTGCTTCCTAAAATCTACGATCACTTGATACAAGTTAGAAATGTTACCTTGCGGAAAATTTAAATTTAAATCGAGAAAAGGGTAACGTTCGGAATTGAGCGTTACGTGGACGTCTGTAAAGTTACAGTGATCGAAGACTGCCGGATTTTTTTTCGCATCGTTGTCTCTGGCCGTTTGAAAACCTATTACTATCCACCTCGGCCGTTGAACAGAACTGGTGGTGATCAATCTCCAAGCACAGCTTGTCGAGGTGGGAAGGTCTAACTGGTCAGTGTACCAGTGTCTGAATGCGAGGGGGACGCTGATACCAGAATCCACCATGGCGTACAGTTTGTTTTTTTTTGACTGTCGGATGGAATCACGTGCGGGAGGAACCAAGTTATTTGTTCTAAGACTATCTTGCCGGCTTAAACCCCCGACACTCTGAATATAGCATTATCGTCCGACGATCGAATAAGCACCAGCGTTTGTTGACAAGCATATAAAATTTTCGTATAGTCTTCGCAAAAGCCCAGTAAGTGGGACAATGGCACGGCGAAGGAAAAACTGCCTTTCGGGTTGCGGGCAAAGAGCACGTCTCTTTTGTGTTTCAGAATCAAATTCGTAGTATCGTCTGTTGAAGATGCATTATGGGAGTCCAAAATCCATCCTCTATTGGTCAATTCCGCTTGCTGCTCCGGAGAGTAACTTACTAAGCCTTTAATGGTGCTTGCAAAACCGGGCATATTTAATTGGTCGACTGTCTTGTCGCCTATTTTATATTGTATCATGCTAAATAAATATGCGGCGGCGTTATTCACCAAAGCAATTTTATCTGTCACGGCGTATGCCGAACTGTCAGAACTCTTGACAAGAACACCTTTCACGTGAATGTAGCTTTTGTGCGGGTGGGTGAATAAATCTTGGTTCTGAACCGTAATTCTGATTTCGCTGTTGGGAGTATTCACGTTCGTACCCACTATTGGCCCGTACTCGTGATAATTGTAACTGACGACTGATTCGTCCAGTATGAATGGTTCTGTAAGGTTCAGATATTCCTCATTGCTCTCCATCTTTAGGCACTGATGAGACTGTCTATGAATTTGACGTTTTCAGGACTCAGAAATTGTCGCCTTCTAGCTCTGAAAGTCTCGTTATTCCCCCCTTTCGCTCGTGGCAATGTTCTCTCTTATAAGAGCCTCCCAATTGGTTGTGGACTATTGGTTCTTTAGCTAAAGGTAGACTGGGAACAGTCGGTTTAATAATATTCTTATTAAATTTCAGCATTTTAGGTTTTTTATTTTTTTCGTAAGTGTAGTCTCATCGTTAATGTCTCACCTCTCAAATTAACAGGCCTGTTGGCCTGGTCGGTCAACCAAATTCTAATAGAGTAAACCACGTTTTTAGTAATGGGCAGATATATCAGATTGTGAGGCGAAGAAACCACTTTATATCCCGGGGAGACGTTGGGAAAAAACGAGTAGAGAGTTGGTTGCGATGATCCGTTCACGTAAGAACCCGAAACCAAGTCGCAATGTACCAGTATGCTATTTACATTTATTATGTTGACAGTGTTTGGTCCGATATATTCCCCAAATTCGTAAGTCTTAGCTTCGAAACCAAAAATCTTTCCGATACTGGACGGTTCAGAAAAATCAACCTTATATCTCCTGTCAGTAATAGTTAGTTCGCACTTTAGAGTGTTTACGTTGCCATTTAATAGAACGTAGGAAACGTTATTAGTCTCGTCCCAATGCTTGCTCTTTTTGAATTTTCTGTAAATGATGTTTATAATTTCGTCTAATTCATAACAACCTTCTAAGACGACGATTTTAATCCAGGTGTTACCGCCGTCTGCGCTGTAAGTGAAAGAGTCGGTCACGTCCTCTATAACGTTAGGAATGGAGTTGTAAGTTTCCAGATTGACTAGAGCCAATTCGTGACTAGAGCCAATTCAACGGGGAAGGAAAACTGGTCACAAAGTCAGTTTTTTCAGAGGAAAGTATGATTGACATATTCTCAGTTTAATACATTAGTTAACATCTACCGAATTCACCAATCAGTTTTCGGTACTCTCCATCGGACAGCAATGCTTTGCTCCGCATTTCTGTGAAAATGTGCACGAATTCTTCGTCCAGAGAATTATTGCCAGCCTCTGTAGAGGCTCTGAGGAGCTTCAGTCGCACAAGTCATTCGGATCTCTATAGAACCGGTATCCTTTCCCTACAACCTCGGCAGGTCTGCCCCAAACAGGTTTTATAAAAGTCGTGTACTTGAAACCGGCGCTGGACTTTAATCTTCTCGTACTGTCGTCGTTGTTGTGATATATGGCTTTACTCCTCTTCAGAATATCGTGGTAGTTCAAAAGGCTAGCATCTCCATCCGGTGGCTTCGAAGGGTTTTTTAACATAACCAACTGCCACAAATTGTCCGTCCATTGGTACTTTTTTCCTCCCACGATCAAGTCATCGTCTTGAAATTGTACCTCCATTGCACCAATCACGTAACGTTTAGTCCGGGTCGTATCGAATGCCAAAAGTGGGGTCGGTCAGAGTCTCTCGAGTGGCAAACATGCTTAGATACTTGGTAGCTAGCGGACCGAGTCTGAGTGCGGAATCTCCGAGTAAAGAGGCCTCTTCCATTTGTCTCCTACGAGCCCCCGGCGTGAGAGCAAGTGACATGTCGGAGGGCGGGTCAGGTAATGCACCCATGGAACTGGAGAGTCGTCTCCTGGCACCCGCGCGAAACTGTATCTCGCCATCGTCACTGTCTATATTCTCGTCTTCAGTATCGGCGCGGCCCGTTGCGCTTCCAAAGCTTTCTGAATATGCTCTAACCGTTTCCCGTGATATTTTTCTTGTTTCTTCCGTCCAGCCTCTAGTTGACGCTGAGCCGAAGCCTCGCTTCCCTGTAGCATCTGCATTTTAGTCTGGTCTACTACAGGATCAACTACTGGTTTGAATATCTTTTGCAAATGTTCAGATTCTGTCTGCTTTTCCAGTTTTATATTTAGAAATTTTTGCTTCAGACGCTTTTTTAGAGCCTCGTACTGATCGACCGCTTTCTGGGGTTTGCTTCTCTTATTTTTAGTTTTAGTAGACATGACAGTTTAGTACTTTATAAAATAATGTTTAAGTCAACAAATGTTAATGTCAACAAAAACCTAGACGTACGTTAATGTCAACAAAAACCTTCGGCAGACACGTCGTTGTTAGCCGAGCATTCTTCTATACCATCGATCCAGGGGTTTAGTTTTATCAATGAGTAGGAATCCGCACGGAACAGAGTTCCAAACCTCACGACACATGCTACGAAACTCGTCGAAAATCATGTCACCACTAATGTGGTTATTGAAGACATGTTTGAGGTTTGCTTCGTCTTGCCTGAAGAGAATTATAATGTTGGAATTGTCTCGAATAACTCTTTTGGGTATCCTGCTGTAAGTCTGACATAAATAAAAGATCGAGGCGTCCGCGTGCCTGCCGTAGGCAAAATAGCGTTCGATTCTGTCTTGTTTCTCAATCATGAAATCGTCCAATAAAATTACCGTTTTGCCACATGGCAGTTCTTCTGGTGGTGGGATATCTTCGTTATTGGAACAAAAGGTAGCTATGCCCGGACATATTTCCTCGAAAGCTCTCCTGAGATGGAAATATTTGTTTTGAAATAAAGACTTGGAGTACACGCGCAGGCTGTCATATTCAACCAACCTGGATTGCAAATGAAATTTATAACTAAATTGGTCTTTCCACAACCGACAGGGCCACAAATGATGCACCTTACGTCCTCTGGAAAATTTAGTAAATTACCAGTGATTGGTTGCCTATTGACATCGGCTATGTCATAATTTAACACTTTCATTTTTCAGCTGCTTTAACAAAAACAATGGTATTTTGATAAATTCTCTGCAAAACTAGTATCTAAAATACCTTTTCATTCTCATTTTATAAATAAACAGACATGTACTGCCTCAAATGCAAAAGAGTTACAGCCAGTAAAAATGTCAATAAATAAACAGAGATGTACTGCCTCAAATGCAGAAGAGTTACAGCCAATCTAAAATACCTTTTCATTCTCATTTTATAAATAAACAGAGATGTATTGCCTCAAATGCAAAAGAGTTACAGCCAGTAAAAATGTCAGGCACGTTGTGACTAAGAATTATCGACAACTGCTGAAGGGCGAGTGTAGAGTGTGCGGCACGAGGAAAGCACAATTTCAGAAGAGCAGGGGCTCCGGATTGTTCAACAGCGCAATAGACAAGTTGGAACTTCACATTCCGGGATACAACTATTGCGGTCCGGGAACAAAACTGAACAAGAGACTGAACAGAGGCGATGCTGCCATCAATTCTCTGGATGAGGCCTGCAAACAGCACGACATCGAATACTCTGCCAAACCAGACTTGGAACGAAGGCACGAAGCTGATAGAAAGTTGGCCTCCGATGCAGTAAAAGTAGCAAAATCTAGCAAAACTGGTCTGAAAGAGAAGTTGGCAGCAGCTGCCGTAGCCGCAGCTATGAAAACCAAAGTAAAGTTGGGAATGGGAATTAAAAAAAAAAGATCAAATGGAAATTTTAGTGGAGAGCTACACAAGCCAGCTAGGCGAAACTTTCCGAGGAGGCGCGTTATTAGCTACGAGATAGGTGATTTAGTTCAAGCGGATCTGGTGGAGATGATACCTTACGCGGAACAAAACGAAAATTACAAATACTTGCTGACTGCCATCGATGTATTCTCTAAATAGGCTTGGGCCGTCCCTGTGAAATCGAAGAACGCCGCGGATGTCACTGGCGCTTTTAACGAGATATTAAACACGATGTCTAATCCACTTAAAAGCGTGCAAAGCGATGAAGGGAAGGAATACTATAATAAAGATTTCGCAGCACTAATGAAACGTCTCAAACTAAACCACTATTCGACCAAGTCAGAACTCAAGGCGAGCGTAGTAGACGCCTAAATCGCACATTGAAGTCGAACATGTGGAAACGGTTCAGTCTGCGAGGTAACCACAAGTGGATAGACATTATAGATGAAATTGTCAAAGATTACAACGACAGAGTTCATTCTACCATTAAAATGAAACCGTCCGAAGTAACTAAACGCGATGAACCGGAGATCAGAAACATATTGCTGAAAAAGAGCACTTCCAAAAAGAAGAAGAATAATTTCAAAGTCGGGGTTTTAGTAAGAGTGACAACGGCAAAGTCTGTATTCGACAAGGGATATTTGCAAAACTTTACCAACGAACTGTTCGAGGTGAGTGAAGTCAGAAAAACTCGACCGACTTGCTACAGGTTCGTCGACCAACTGGGTAGTAAAATCGAAGGCACTTTTTACGAGCAAGAGTTGCAGAAAACTAACGTGCCAGATCTGTTTTTAGTCGAAGAGATTATGAAGACAAAAAAAGTGGGAGGGAAAACTCGTTATCTCGTCAGGTGGAAAGGCTACGACGAGCGATTCGACAGTTGGCTCGACGAAAAGCCAGTTGTTCTAGGAAAATAACAACAAAAATATCAAATTTTTCCTCTTTTTATTTATATTATTAAACTGAGACCAGGACGTTGAAATTATTACTGTTCATGTTATTTATATTATTAAACAGAATCATTCAGTTAGAGCGATGGAAAAAACAAACTTTACCTGCGTTTTCTGCGCTCAAACGTATCCTACCCAAAAAAGATTGATACGACACCTCGTAGACACACACAGGAATAGTTACCCACCCGAGTGCGATTGCTTCGAGAGGGTGTTGGGCTGTACAGACGATCCCATCCTCTGTGAGTAAGGACTTGAACACAGAAAGTACAGGAAAGCTGTGCAGGCTGTAGAC
>JAHWFP010250335.1:46872-67046 GCA_023313725.1 Lithobius niger
GCAATCCTAAATCTTCCATTTCCCGATACAAAATGGTTACAGCTACACCCTAGTCGTCTCCTGACTATAAAAGGTACTTAGTTAGCATTCTATAGCTTGGCATAACTCCCGCGTTTTTTAGGACAAGGGAGAGAAGGGGTGTTTAATCCTAATTCTTCCATTTCCCGATACAAAATGGTTACAGGTATGCCCTAGTCGTCTCCTGACCATAAAATGTACTTAGTTAGCCTTCTATAGCTTGGGATAACTCCCACGTTTTTTTAGGACAGGGAGGGGGAGTGGTGGAGGAACAATTATAAATTCTTCCATTTCCTGACACAAATGGTTAGATCAGACATAGACCCTTGTCGTTTCATGACTATAAAAGGTACTTAGCCTTCTATAGCTTGGAATAACTCTCGCGGTTTTTTAGGACAGGGAAGGGGAGTGGGGATAACTGTATCCAAAACACACAGTTATCGCTTCATCAATATTGAGTATTTTTTGGGAAGGGGCAGTTCGTTCTGTAGGTTTGTGGAAAGAGAACATTGCGGCAGTTCAGGCCTATTTGCAATTTGCTGATTTCAGTTATTTTGTGCTGAGTAACATTTCATAAACTTTCTGGGGAATTTTAATGCCTGCACAGCTGTTGTCTTTAAGTTTTACTAGGAAAAATGAACGTGTTTGTTTTGTTTTGTTTTTGCCGACCGGAGGCGGCTCGCTTCATCGCCTCCTGGTTTACCACTGACCTACAAGTGAAAGCTTTGTAAATTGTATTTCCTTGAGCGCTTGGTGCCACTGACCTCTAGAGCAACTAACGGCCTCTAACGAAAGAACACGATAGCTATGGATTTAAAAACGAATACTGACGAAAAAATTCTATCAGATGATTACTCACTAAAAAAAAAAACGGGGAATATTTTCTTGTGAGTGGTCTGATTGCATTTTTTTGTTGTATCTTGTATTTTTAAAACAATTGACATATTGACACAAATACACCCACATTTCTTCTGAAAACACTGCTTTTGTTCCTAAAATAGTGACTTAACACATTGCAAGCACGTAAAAATTAGATTGTTATGGCGTGCTGAATTGAAGACCAGCGATTAAATTTTAAATAAAAGACTTTTTAAACAATTTAAACGCGTTATTTTGTTAGGTGGGAATTTACTCACTGGTCTCTCTAGTAAGTACTACAGCATTTTAAAACACAGCACACTTTGTCATCGTTTTAATTTTTAACTAAGCGAGTGTACTGCAAACTACACACTTAAACCAGTAATCATTGCGTAACAGTACTGTACAGTATTAATACTCAATTATTTGATCTGTCTAGTGGACCGTACATAATGGAGACTTAGTGTTAAATTATTTCCAATTCAACGAAAAATTACATCTTTTAAGTGTTAATTAAATTTTTTTAAATATTCATTTTTTACCTAACACATACTGAAAATTCAGTTAATAATAGTTTAATCAAGAAAACATTGTGAACTAACCCTTCGGACATCCGTTGCCTTTGAAAATTCCCGGCAAATGAGATTTTGCAGACCGGGAAGCTGTTTATAAACCAGCCAGCTTTCAGCTTCCCAACGGCCAAACTGAATTAGTTTACCGACCAAAAATGATCTTGATTCTATCCGAAACGAAATTCAAAATGATTTTGTTATAAAATTTTCTCAAACCAGGAAGTCTTAACCAGGAAATATAATTTGATTGGACGAGAGAGTCATTAAAATCTATTTTTAGAACAATTCTTGGAAATCTCAATAATGTTTGTCCGCTCGGTTTTAAAGTTGTTGACGCGGTAGAATAATGCTTTTATTCCTGCCAGGTAGTGTGGCAGGCCAACTCTTAGATTTAAAAAGTTTTTAAATTCAGGCTGGGCAACTCTTACATTCAACAGGTTTTAACTTTGATCCAACAGATTACATGCTGGAAGAACAGTATTTAAACACGTGTAGGCTACCAAGAAAATCAAGTGGTGTTTGGAAGGGTCAAACGACGGACTGAACTGGAGCTGCTTGTAATAATTATGTAAGTTTACACTTTATTAAAATTTAAAATATTTATTTATTTTAAATAAATGTATAAAATAGAATAAATTAAATTAGTATAAAATTAAGATTAATTTTACACAACTCACCAAAGTACTCTTAGGTGTGACTGTGAATTAGGGTTAACCTTATTCACAGTGCAGAGGTCCTGCATTAGACATTGCAGAGATGTTATTAAACAAACTCTAAATCTAGGTGTTATTAAATTAAGGACTTTTAGGCCGGGGACCGTGACTTAGGCTAACCTCAGTCACGGTGCAGTGGTCCTGTTTTAGCACTGCATTAGACATTACAGAGATGTTATTAAACAAGCTCCAAAGCTAGGTGTTAATAAATTAGGGACTTTCGGGGAGGAGGACTTAGGGAACTCTTTGCAAACTTTAATTGAGGACCTTTTTTAGTGATGAATTAGAGACCTCTTTTGCAGCCTTTAATTGGGGACCTTTTTTAAGGACCTCTTTTGCAGACTTTAATTGGGGACCTTTTTTAGGGACCTTTTTGCAGACTTTAATTGGGGACATTTTTTAGAGATGACTTAGGGACATATTTGCAAACTTTAATCAGAAACTTTTTAGAGATGAATTAGAGACCTTTTTTTAGAGATGAATTAGGGACCTTTTAGAGATAATTAGGGACCTTTTGCAAACTTTAATTAGGGCCTTTTTTCTCAACTCCACTCATTTGGTATTCTTTCTATATACAAATTTGGCAATATTAAAAACAACAGTGTTTACCTTTCTCACATGGCCACTGTGGTAGGTGAAAAAGAACGCAAAACAATTAATTCTATAGACACAGCGCTACTCAATTCTTTCAAGTGTCAAGTTGGGAACAACCGTCTTGATCGTCCATCTGGCTTTTTGGGTGGGCCGTCAATCGAAATGTTGGCAGTGTCGTGACATGGCCCTCGTATCTCTGTCGAGATTATGCCTGAAAATTAAGCACGTATTTGATCTTTGACCGAGTCTAGAGAACTGGTTGTTGCAAAAGGTGGCAATTTTCGTAGATGCGGAGAATTAAAAAGTGTTGCAAATGATTTCCGTTAGTTGATGCAAGCCTAAGCTAAAAAAAACTGTTCCTTGACTTGCTCAACTACGTTTAGTGATCCGAATTTCAAAAACAGAACATTCTTAGACTCTGTTTATGGTAAATTAGTCTTGTGTGGTGTATTTTCAGGCTTATTTAAGTTTTTTTTTAGAATGAACCCTTGGACAGTTGCAGTAGGGTACTTTAGGAACCTTTTTTTCAGGGTACTTCAGGAACCTTTTTCGATTTATTCAACCTAACCCCAAATTTAGATAAGCTACTGTTTTTTGGTGGGCAGTTATAATTTGCCTTTGCCGTATTTCTGATAAAATTTCAACCATCTCTATTGTATGTTGCTCGTGGCCTACCACGGTAGACTTGTACAAAAGCCTGAGTCTCTTTATCAAATTGTTAGGATCGTCGTAATATTTATAATAGACTCTGCTACCCGTTTCTTATCCATGTCCGTCCCTTTTTTCTTAAGGTCTTACCAAATAGGAGCGATAATAGACTTGTATTTAACACTACGATTAGATTTGGGTTTACGAGTATTTTGTTTGGTGTTGTGATAAATAGCATTAGTATTTTTTAACATGGCCGCCTTACCTGCTTTAACTTCCGGCGCGAGGGAAGTTTCTTTCATATCTTTGAAAACTAGCAAGTTCCATAGTCCGCGTCTCCCTACGTATTGCTCCACCTTGACCAGTACATCATTCTCAAAGATTTTAACCGTTTTATTACCGAAGGTCAGCTCACCTTTTTTCTTATCATACTGTAACCGAAATACAAGGTCAGTGTCTTTGGGATTTTCAACAAATTTTATCAAGAAATATTTAGCAGTTTCTCCAATATTCTGACCAGGTAACAAACTATCCAGGAACCATAGCTTGGTGATGTTAAGAAGCTCAGGGGGAGTGGAAATGCGTTTAACTTGCACCGTGGAATATGAGGGGCGAGTTTCGGACCAGTGCTCGTAGTTGCATATTCGGTTTTGGAATCTTGGAGGAATTCACATGATAGGAGCTTCAGCCGACTTGAATATTCGGTGAGACTAAAATCGAGGGGGGTCAACAATGTTTTCTGACTAGGAGTAATTGCAGGGGAAGGTGATAACCCAATGATCCGTAGTCATCCTCGTCACTTTCTTCCTCTTTGTAAATTTTATTCAGTGTAGTTTGCATTGCAAGAGTGTTTTTAATCAGCGTAGTTTGCGTGGCTGCACCGAGGACCGGTCTCGGTTTTAGGGTAATTACTACCTATTAAAAAAATTCTTGTAACGATTCTTCTTGCTCTCTTTCACCCAAACGTCGATTTAAAAACTTTTTAGTTAAATGTCTTTTGAGTTTTGCGATTTCTCATTTTGTCTCCATTCTTTTGTTTAATAGGTAAAAATGAACGTTTATATCTCCTCTCGTTTAACGTTTTGTAAGGCTGTAAGACTTTTTCTAACAATTTTGACACAACACTTTTATTTACACATTTTTTTTATGTTTACGGAGATACCAAACCCAAAAAAGTGTTCATCAGAAAATTTGTCGTTTGAAGTATCGGAATGGGCCACTCCAAAGTCTACGCTGCACCATAATATCACGTTGCTGGGAGTATCGTTGGTAACGTACACTGCAGTAATTTTCTCAGTGACTTCTATCAAGTTTATAGCGTTATAAGATAGCAAGTCAAACCATGGCTTCTCGATAACATTTTTGTTAAGTTTCCCTTTAGTTTTGTGAATATCCTCGTACACCCAAGTTCTCAGACAGAGCAGTTTATTGCAGTCACTTGCCTTTTCGCAAGAGGAGTAACAGAGAAAAGCCGTATGCATAGAATTAGGATAATTAAATGTACTCAAGGATACAGATTTCTTATCGTCAAACTCGACTTCAATTTTTTTACAGATATACTTTTTAAGATTTTTTCAACAGTTTTTTGAGTTTATGGATCGCTGGGCAAAATCCAACCTTTATATTTTGATTTTTCGTTCGAAATGGGAGTCCCCGAACCATTTAAATAGTTAAACTGTATGGAAGGAGACTAGGAAAACTTTATACCATCTTTAATCTTTGTACCTATATCGTTCTTAACTTTCAGCAAGTTTTTTTCCAAGAGATTGGAGAGATTTGTTTGCCAGGATGGTTGAGTCATCTTGAGGTGTAACGATATTCCTTTTTTAATATATTTGTTGATAAAAAATGATCGGGGGGGATTTGTATATTAAAAAAGATGGCTGTTAATAAGTTTGGGCAATCGTTGAAAAGGACGAGAGGAGAAGGGGTGAAGTGGTAGGGGTCAGCCCGAGGGGACAGCCAGGACTAGGGTACGTGCGAACCCTCGAAAATAACTACAATATGCAAAGTAGGCGTTTAACCAAAGTAGGAGCTGCCATCAACCCTGAATATGTGGTAAATTATTCTCAGATCGGTACTCGGGCAACGGTTATTCAGAAACTTAAAACCGACTTGCCTCCTACCATTGCTCTTCACGCCTACGAGTTGACTTCTGCTATCTTCTAACTGCGAAAAAATACGTTGTATTTAGATGAAGCTGATGGGAATTTTTATGCAAAGAAGAAGCAAATTAATGACATAGCACGCTGCTGATGTGGCAACAAAAGTGTACAGTGAGAGGAATTGCTTATTACAGAAAGTATACTTCAACACAACGCACAAACCAATTAGAAATCTAAGCGTACCTACCTTACCGAACAATCCGTTACTAAAGTGTTCATTGACAGCAACTGCTTGTTACAAGATGAGCAGAAAAAATAATTTCAGTGCCGTGACCAAACCAATTGCGAACCTAGTTTACCGAGTGATGCGGCTATAAAGAAATTTGTCCATGAAATCTGTTTCATGTTAATCAGTTTCAGCATGAAAAGCCCATTTGCTTAAGAAATCGACTGGTTCGTACATTCAAGACCTTTGCAAGCTTCATAAATACTAGTTCTGGTTTAATTCGTAAAGCAATTTTACACTGCATCGATCCAAGCATAGAACTCGTAGCTAAGTGTAAAGCAGGAACCAAAACCTTTTTGATTACTAAAATAAAGGATGAGCAGTCAATTACTAGCATTTTCGACATTCCTTACAAAATAGAAAAAAATTCGGATATCGCAGTACACACGTTCGAAGATTTTTAAACAGAAGACATTTATTTCCAATTAGATTTACACGTAACTTTTTAACTCATTTCATCCTGTCTAAAACAGCTTCGAAATTACGTTTCTTAGAGAAGGTTTTTAGAGAAAATTGGCAAAAGTGACCGCACCATATCTGGTCTAAGTTTTGTATATGTTCGTAATTGTATTTAATTAACGGTCCCAAGAAGTTATCAACAGACCAGAGATGGCCCACGTGGCCAAAACTATCGAAATCCTGAAACGGTTGGATAGGCGACCCAATGACTTCTCCATCGTGGAAATGTTTCAAGTTAACGATTCCATTTTCGCCAGTAGGCCAAAGTTTTAAAGGAAGCGTGTTTTTACTAAAAGTACCTCTAAATTTTGGAATTTTCATCACGCTAGCCATTCCGTTTAAATCAAAGTTAGTTAAAGGTTTATCAAAGTAGATTAAACCGTGGGTGGCCTTAAGTAAAGACCTCTGCAATGGGGCAATTATTTTTGGTTTGTTTTTTGCTTAATTTTTTCTTTGGCTACAACCTTCCACTTGCTTCTGATGTCGCACGAGTTCAGCCAGAATTTTTGCGTCGTTCTGCACCTTTTTCACGGTGGATACCACCCCAGCAGTTCCTCCGTCCAACCGTCCAATCCTGGCTAAAATCGGTCCTAACAATGCTAACGGTAAAAAGCCGCCTTTCTTTTTTCCCGATCTTGTTTTAAGCGCCATATTGTTTCTTTTTTATTAGTATTTTCATTATTATTTAATAAACAACTTCGACTTTGCCTCTGTCCAACTTTAGATTCATTTTCCTCTCCCCGATGAGTAGGACGTGGAAAGTAGTGTAAGCTGGCACTGTGGCCCTAAACTTCAGTTGGACTTGTACATCCACGATTCCAAATTGAAGCCTCTCGGAATGTTAGGAGCAATCCAACACCACGAGCGCTTTCTTGAACTGAAGCAAGTCGAAACTCAAGTCACAGCTGTTGGGCACAGCTGCCTAAATTGCTACGCCATTCTGTAGAAACCAACGTATTCTCCAGTCGCAAATTTAGAGTTCAAATCGAGAAACGGATAACACTCGGTATTAAGTCACATGAGCATCTTGCAAACTGCAGTGGTCGAACACGACCGGTTTTTTGACTAAAGAGTCCTGCCTGTTATTTTGAAAAGCTAGAACTATCCACCTAGGTTTTTCGACCATGGACGTAGTCAACACGCGCCAGGTAAAGCTGGTGTTTTGAGGTACCTCGCAGCTATCGTAATGCCAGTGCCTAATTCCTAAATCCACGGTCGCTCCGTGGTCGATGAGATTGTAGAGTTTAAGTTTTTGCTCGTCCGAGGTCTGACATGGGGAACCTGTCAGCTAATGCTATTTAGAACGACTTTGCCATTGGCTGTGGCCTCTGCTTTGAAGATGGCGTTAGTGTCGCTTGCTCGTATGAGTGTGCCCACGTGTTTAGTTCCGTAGATCGGCTTATCGTAATTTTCAAAAATCCTGTGGAGTCGTCACTTGTGTGCTCCACAATGGCAGCCATCAATTTCATGTCAATATGTTAACCCTACCAAGATACCCCTTTAACTACTAATAGGCTATTCCATAATTGTATATAGTATTAAGTTGCATTACATGACTTCCTGTTACAATTGTATTTAAAGAGAAGTAAACAGGAAGTTCGCTCTCTTATCAGCTGCAGCCTACACTCTGGTAGTCCGTGTGTTTATTACCATTGGTGCCCACGCTGGGCTTAGGTGTGTCCCCGCCAAGGACATCACAGTTGGCGACGAGTCCGGTACCTTTGGTAATCTTTAAAAACTTAAACTTAAACTGATAGGTCTTCAACCACATCTTTGCTCCATATTTGTGGTAAGTTGCAAATTTTTTTCATTTTGGCAATAAAAATTAGTGCTCTGAATTCCTATCAGAGTTTAAAATTTTACAAACAGTGTTATTTTGTCATCGTAGTGCTATGTGGTACGAAATGATAACAGTCAAATTTAGTACCTTAACAACTAGAACCGAAGTGGTCAATTGGATTTATTATGGTTAATTTTACCTTGGCAGTGTTCTAGAGCGATGCATTGGCGTGTCCGCGCAGGCAGTATTATAAACCTGAAGGTTCGAAAAATGCACTGCTAAATTAACCCTTGTAAATTCGATTGTGCTATTGCCCGTATTTGGGCTAGTGTGTGCCGGTGTAACATTTAACATCGTAGGTTTATGCTCAAACTTACTGAAATCTGGTGTGTGCTGAGGCTTAGGCCAGAAGTGTTGTTTTGTAAAACGTTGCAAATGGTGAACGTAAAACATTTTTTTCCAAAGCCTAGTCCCTTTAAATTTAACTTGTAGGCAGTTAATTTATAGAACTAGGCAGGCTACAGTCAAGCTTGATTTATTTCTGTGTTTAAATAAGTGACCGGTAGTCTTGAGTGCTCCAGTTTAATCCTTGCAGGTTAACAGGATTGTAATTAAATTTAATTAAATTTAATTTTGTAGGCTTATGCCAAGGACAGGTATCGGTAGCAAACCACTTGTAACTGCTAAAATTAGCAGTGAAAGTGAAACTGAAAATAATTCAGTAGTGAACGCAAGCGTTAAGAAAACTAGTTCTAATTTAAATCTAAATTTTGAATCTAGTGATAGTGAAGCCGATGTCAACATGGGTTCGTCTAAAACCGCTGGTTTATTTTCGGAATTCGATTGTGAGTCTGACACGTGGGAGAAATACTCCAGCCGAATTCGTTACTATTTTTTAGATAAAGAAATAGCAGCAACCAAGCAAGTTAATTTTCTAATGGCACCTGTGGGCCAGAAAATGTTTGATAGAATTCTAAATATCCTCTCACCTGATTTGCCCGACTCATGAACATTTGATGAGCTCGTTAAAAAAGTTTTAGACGACATTTAGCCAGTGCCCTCCGTGGTATCTGAGCGTGTTAAATTCTTTAGAAGATCGCAAAAATCAGATGAGAGTATCGGGGAATATTTAGCGGCATTAAAGCTTACGACGAAGTATTGTGACTTCGCTAAAATTAAAGATATTAACAGCAAAATGATTAGGGATCGCCTAATTGGGGGATCCAATCAGAAGTCATTCAACGCGAGTTGTTGAAGCAAACTCTGGATTTAAAGGCTACAGCATCCATAGCTTTATCCTTAGAATCTGCTGAAACAGACCAAAGCGTTTTGAGAAGCCATTCTAGAGCAGTTAACTACGTAGCTAAAAAATCGGGCAAAACATCAAGTAGGACTAAATCCACTAAGGATTTCCTTTGCTATTGTTGCGGCAAAAATGGCCACGTGAAAACACGTCGTAAATATCGAGACTATACATGTGGTGGATGCCACACTGTCGGCCATTTAAAAGCCGTGTGCCGAAAAGCTAGTCATTCGCAAAGAACTTCAAAATCACTCGACCACCCTAAAGCAAGTTCTAGCACAAATTTTAAGGCTAGGCCGAACACAAAACAAAAGTATACCTATAAAAAACGCGTCAACAAACTCGAACGCGATAGCGAAAGTGATAGTGAAGAAGGCCAGGATGTTGAAGCTGAAAATTCAGAGTCTGGTTCCGGGTCTGATAACGATTCAGACAATGACTATCTTGTACTGAAAAATGATACTATTGGACTGAGACAGGCTGCGGACCAGATTTCAATTCCCCTACAAACCAACAAAATAATAGTAGTAGTTAATTCTATGAAAATCCATGAATGGAAAATGCCAGTCTGCCTAATTGGTGTCAAGATAGAAATGGAACTTGATTCCGGGGCAGATGCATCCATTATCCCTATTGAGTGGCATCAAAAACATTTTGCAAACAGTCCTTTAAAACTCAGTTCGTACTCGATACACTCATACACTGACGGAATTGAGAACACGATTTACACTGTAAGTGCAAGGTCAAATCGAACATTTGGATGCTTTAGTTTCAAAATTATATAATCCTGCATTAATGGGAAAGGATTGGCTTTCTATTTTTCAAGTTAATTTCCATCCTTTTTACGACCTACAAACGAAAGTAAAACGTAAGAAAAGTGTTATAGTACGGAGGATATATCCTTAAATTAGACGAAATTGTGCATTTTATCATAAAAGCATGAAACTTAGCATGATTGTTGTTTTCATCAAATTAAGACTTTTAAGGGTTGTAGGCATTCCCCTGAATTGCTACGAGCCGCCAAATAGTCTACAATTGTGCATTATCATCGTAAAAGCACGAAACTTGACGGGAATGTTGTTTACATAAAATTAATAATTTTAAACCTCCTGCATTTTTAATTCTCCTGCATTGCTATGAGCCACCAATTTGGAAAATGGCAGCCAAAAGTCTAAAATTTTTTCAATTTCATCATAAAAGCATGAAACTTGACAGGAGAGTTGTTTACATAAAATTAAGAATTATAAGCGTTGAAACCATTCTCCTGAATTACTATGAGCCGCCATATTGGAAATGGCAGCCAAAATGACAGTCACATTAAGTTTTTTTTCATAACTTCGGAACGAATCAACGGATTTACCTTTTCTTTTTTCTTCCTGTTGTTCGTAATTCATTTTTTTTTACAGAAAAACTGAAATAACATTTAATACGCCTAACCATTTTATCTGATCTCATAACTGTAACTACTGTTACACGGAATTCAGTGAGTTATACGGTCTGAATATTTTTTATTATGCGATATGCTTACTTATGGCTTAATAGGCCCCTGAATTTATGATTTTACTTTGAAGTAATTAGTTCAAAGATGAAACCAACAGCATTCGCCCTTGAAAGCAATTGTATATAACATATCAAAATTATACCAAAGTACGATTAATGGAAACACGCCATTTGCCGAATTCGACACTTTCAATGTTATTTATTGAAACACTGAATTCCCTTTCACAGTTAGAAAAATTCACTCTTCCTTTATTGTTCTTCTTGAAATATTCTTTCCAATGATACCAAACATAACCGAAAGTAACTACCGGAACTGATACTAATGTATTAGTGAAAAGACGCCATTTTCTTTTCAAAATGGAAATTGAATATGGCACTTTGAATTCTCTTTCACAATTAGCGAAATTACATCGCCTGTCTTTATTGTTCCTCTTGAAATTTCGTTTCCAATGATATACTAAACACAGCCGGAATTAAGTACTGGAAGTGGTATGAATGACTCATTGTGAATGCATAGTATATGCCGTAATGTAAATAATAGGTTTTTTATAGTGCTCAAAATCATAGGAATTGTTCACTTTTTGTGAAAAGCGTTAAGTTTGGTCTGGATGCACATGAAGGGTAATTGGAAAAAAAGGTATATGATAGCAAGTTCAAACCCCCCCCCCACGAGGGAGTTGGGCAGGGGATGACTTACTCTCCCCCAAACGGTTCTCTGGCTGAACTCCTTAACCATCAATAAATCAAAAGTATAAAGTGAAGCAAAGTCGTTCAGCACACAATTCTGGTCAGGAAAACGATTATACATCTTTTACGGAAGAGCACACAATCGTATTTAAAGTATTATCACCCTTAATTCACACGGATGCTCCTTTTTTAAATTGGTTGTTATAGTGTTCGTGTTCTAAGTGCTCTTGCAAGCCCTTTAATAGCTCCAAATGGTCGTGCATCGAATTTTCTGAAAGGGTGGATTCTATTCTTTTCGTCAATCTTAACCGAATGTTTTTAACTTACGTAGGGACCGTCCTACACCCACTAAAAAGCGAAGAAGTAACGGCTTAGCGGCGATCGCGTATGGTGATTTTAAAATTTAAAGTGCTCTTGCGAACCTTCTAATAGCCCGAAATGGACAAGCTTAGGCTTTTCTGAAAGGTGGCGATCTATTCTTTCCGCCAATTCTAACCGAAATTGTTTAACTTAGATGAGAACGTTCTACACCCATTAAAGTTGAAGAGGTAAAGGCATAGAAGTGAAAGCGTATGTTGATTTTCGAATTCAAAGTGGCCTTGCGAGCCCTCTAATAGCCCAAAATGAAAATACTTCGAGTTTTCAGAAAGGTGGGGATGTATTCTTTCCATTAGTCCATTAGTCGCGGCAAAAGCGAATGGTGATTTTCGAATTCAAAATGCTCTTGCAAGCCTTTTAATAGCCTGAAATTGACATGCTTAGGATTTTCTAAAAGCTGGTAATCTATTCTTTCCATCAATCCTAACCGAAAATTGTTTCTATCTACCAAGATACCCCTTTAACTACTAATAGGCTATTCCATAATTGTATATAGTATTAAGTTGCATCACATGACTTCCTGTTACAATTGTATTTAAAGAGAAGTAAACAGGAAGTTCGCTTTCTTATCAGCTGTAGCCTACACTCTGGTAGTCCATGTGTTTATTACCATTGGTGCCCATGCTGGGCTTAGGTATGTCCCCGCCAAGGACATCACAAATCCCATGACGTGTTTCAGAGGGATGCCGAATGTAACGCTTCTCTTGGGAGCTGTTTCAATGATGATGGATGCGTGCTGCTGTTTGAATCCCAAATTGTTGGTTAGTTCAGCCGCGACTGAAGCCGCACTGTCCAGCGCCCAGCACTGGCCGAGCAAAGCCGGTTGCTCCACCGAACTGTTAGTGAGCAGTCCCTTCACCAGAGTACCGAACCCAGGATAATTTAACTCGTTGACTTGTTTATCACCTAGATGGTATTTGATATTACAAAACAGGAACATGGAGCATTATTAATCAACGCGGCTACGTCAGCGTCGGCATAAGCCGAGTCATCGTCCGCCAGTAACCTCCCTTTAATTAAAGGGGTTTCAGAAGTGCAAATGCTGCGTGAGTTTTCACGTTTTGAGAATGATAAATTGTCACCATTAAAGGGGTCTGAGCAGTGCAAATGCTATATGAACTTTCACATTTTGAGGATGGAGAATCGTCAACATTAAAGGAGCCTCAGGAGTGCAACTGCTTTATAAGCTTCCACATTCCAATAATGATTAATTACTCGCTGCACTTATGAAAATGACGAATTAACATAAAAGGGGGTCTCAGGGCTGCAAATACTTTTATGAGCGTTCATATTGTGATAATGACGAATTGCTAGCTTCACTCCTGAAAACGACGAATTACAACATTAGAGGTGTCTTAGGGATGCAAATGCTTTTTGAGCTTTCAAATTTTGAAAATGACGAATTGTTATCTGCACTCCTGCAAAAATGACGCAATATAAGCATTAAAAGTGTCTCAGGACTGAAAATGCTTTATGAGATTTCACATTGTGATAATGACGGATTGATAGTTGCACTAATGAAAATGACGACCTGTCATCATTAAAGGGCGTTAGTGGTACAAATGCTATATAAAAGCTTTTCCTTGATAATGCCGAATTGCTTGCTGCAATCATGAAAGTGACGACTTAGCAACATTAAAGAGGACTCGGGCGTGCAAATACTTTATACGCTTTCACATTGTGATAATGGGGAATTGTCAACAATAAAAACGTGTGAGGAGTGCAAATGCTATATGAGCTTTCACAATTTGAGAATGTTGAATTGTAAACATTAAAGAGGCCTAAGGAATGCAAAATGATATAATAGCTTTCACATTATGAACGTGACGAATTATCAGCTTTAAAAGGGTCTCAGTAGTACAAATGCATTATGAGCTTTCACATAATGAAAATGATGAATTGTCAGCGTTAAAGGGATCTCTGGATTGCAAATGCTATACGAGCTTTCACATTATGAAAATGACGAATTAGCAACATTAGCGTGGTTTGATGGGCGTTAATGCTTTATGAGTTTCACATTATGAGAATGACGAATTGTCAGCTGTACTTCTGAAGTGACAAGGAGGGTTTCAAATGTGGGGCAGCGCTTCTGCAAACGCTTTACGAGCTTTCACATTGTAAGAATGACAAATTTTAGCCGCACTCCTGAAGTCAAGAAAATGACGAATTAGTAACATTAGGAAGGTTACAAAATTGGAGCACTTGTGCAAAGGTTTCATAAGCGTTCACATTGTGAGAATGACGTATCTTTACTGCACTCCTGAAAATGACGAATTAGCAACATTAGAGAGATCAGAGGGGTGTAAATGCTTTATGGACTTCCACACTATGACAATGACGAATTGTCAGCTGTACTTCTGAAGTGACAAGGAGGGTTTCAAATGTGGGGCAGCGCTTCTGCAAACGCTTTACGAGCTTTCACATTGTAAGAATAACAAATTTTAGCCGCACTCCTGAAGTCAAGAAAATGACGAATTAGTAACATTAGGAAGGTTACAAAATTGGAGCACTTGTGCAAAGGCTTCATAAGCGTTCACATTGTGAGAATGACGTATCTCTAGCTGCACTCCTGAAAATGACGAATTAGCAACATTAGAGAGGTCAGAGGGGTGTAAATGCTTTATGGACTTCCACACTATGACAATGACGAATTGTTAGCTGCACTCCTCAAAATGAGGAATTAGCAACATTAGAGGGGTCAGATGATCGTAAATTCTTTTTGAGCTTTCAAATTATGAGAATGACGAATTGTTAGATGCACTCCTGAAAATGACGAATTAGCAACATTGGAGGAGTCTGAGGGGGTGTAAATGCTTTATGAGCTTTAAGTTACTTGAGAGTGAAGAATGGTTAGCTGTACTCCTGAAAATGAGGCATTTACAGCATGAGGGTTTTAAAATTGGAGCATTCCTGCAATTGCTTCACGGGCTTTCACATTGTGAGAATGAAGAACTTGAAGTCATGAAAATGAAGAATTATCAACCTTAGGAGGGTTTCAAAAATAGGGGTGCTTCCGCAAATACTTTATGAGCTTTCACACTGTGATAATGATGAATATTTAGCTGCACATCTGAAGGCATGAAAATGACGATTTAGCAACACTGGGAGGGGGGGTATCAAAATCAGGAGTACTCTTGCAATGCTTTATGAGATTCACCATTGTGAGAAGCATGATCTTTAACTGCACTCTTGAAAGCGTGAAAATGACGAATTAGCAGACCCCTCTCCTGCAAATGCTTCATGAGCTTTCACACTGCGGGAATGATGAATCTTTAGCTGGACACCTGAAGGTATAAAAAATGACGAATATGAGCATTCCCATTGTTCGCAATGCGAACATTAGGGGACACTCACGTAAATGATTCATAAGCCTTCACGTTGTGAGAATGACTAATCTTTAGATGCACTCCTGAAGGCATGAAAATGACGAATTAGGAACGTTAGGGGATCCCAAAGTCGAGGATCACTTATGCAAATCCTTTATGAGCTTTCACATTATAAAAACTCTCAAATGCTTTAAAAGCGTGAAAATGACGAATTAGCAACTTTATGGGGGTTTAAAATAGGGGGTTATTCCTGCAAATAATTTATGAGTTTTCACATTGTGAGAACTCTCAAATGTTAAGGTGTGCGAAAAATGACGAATTAACAACATTACAAAGGATTCAAAACCGAGGGTCATTCCTGCAAATGCTCTACGAGCTTTCACATTGTGAGAATGACAAATCTTTAGGTGCACTCCTGAAGGCATGAATTAACAACATTACCGGGGTCTAAAAATTGAGGGTCATTCATGCAAATGCTTCATTAGCGTCACATCGTGAGAATGACGAATCGTTAGCTGCACTCCTAAAGACATAAAAAAATGGCAAATTAACAACATTAGGATGTATCAAAGTCGAGGTTCACTCCTGCATATGATCTGTGAGATACCACATCGTGAGAATTTAGAATCGTTAGATCCACTCCTTAATGCATTAAAATGTAGAATTAACAACATAAAGGGGGTTTAGAGTTGGGACACTCCTGCAAATGAATCATAAACTTTCACATTGTGAGAATGACGAATCGTTAAGCGTACTCCTGAAGCAAAAATAATGAATTAGAAACAATATGAGGCTTTCAAAATTAGGGGGCTCTCATGTAGCCTAATTGCTTTATGAGATTTCAGATTGTGAGACTGTCGAATGCTTAGAAGCACTCCTGGAGGCACGAAAATGACAAATTAAAGCAGTTTCAAAATCAAGGGGAACTCATGCAAATGGTTTAGCATTCACATTTTGAGTATGACGAATCGTTAGCTGCACTCCTGAAGGCATGAAAATGACGAATTAGCAACATTAGGGCGTCTCAAAATCAGGGGGCAGTCCTGCAAAAGCTTTATGAGCTTTCACATTGTCAGAACTCTCAAATGCATCACAGCACATTTATGATTAATTACCAACATTAGGAAGGGAGGGGTCTGAAGAACGGGGGTCATTCCTGCAAATGCTTCATGAGCTTGCCCATTGTGAGAACGAAGAATCGTTAGCTGCGTTCCTAAAGGCATGAAAACGACTAATTAGCAACATTGCGAGGGGGTTCAAAAAATGGGAACCTTGCAAAGTTTCATGGGCTTTCGCGCGTTGAAAATATGTAGGTAAGGAAGCAACAAGATGAGCAAATTCTTTATGAGCTTTCTCATGTGAAAAATGGAGGAGTCTGGCACACATGTTAGGAACTTTCTAAACTTCCACATATTGAGAGTGATGAAGCATTACTCTAAGGGCACTCTTGAAGGGCGTGAAAATAACGAAATAACAACATTAGGGGTTCCTCAAATCGGGTATATTGAAAACAGCCGTATGAACTTTCGAATGCTGAAAATTCATAAGTTAGGGGTGCCAAGTACAGAAAGTACAGCTGTATGAGCTTTCACGTGTCACAAATTTTTGAGGTCAGGCACACCTGCAGATGTTTTACGAGCTTTCGCGTTGTGAGAATGGCAACAATGCTTCTTTAGGAGCACTGCTGAAGGGCATGAAATGAGGAAAATAGCTGGAGATGCTTTATAAGTTTTCATATTGTAGGAATGGCGAATCATTTGGAGCACTCTTGGAGGGCATGAAAATAGCGAAACAGCAATATTAGAGGGTTTTCAACTCGGGTACCACGAAAAAAGGATTTCATGTCCAAGAGAGCTGCTAACGTTTCTTTCAACGTCCTACTGTTGAACGTATAAGATCATGTTGAACTGTTTGAAGTATATTTTAGTTAAACCAGTTGCCTCTCTAAAGGTATTTTTAAACGATGATTCATGCGTTTGCAACGTTTCAAACATAATACGTTTGAAAGGTTTGAAACATAATACGTTTGAAACATAATACGTTTCAAACATAATACGTTTGAAACGTTTGGTACATAATACGCTTAAAAACTCAAAGCATTTGATATTTCTTACAATGTGAAAGCTCGTACGGCATTTGCAGTAGAGCCTCCCAAATTTGGAACTCCGAATGTTCCTAATTCTTCATTTTCATGCCTTCAGGAGTGCATCTAAAGATTAGTCATTCTCACAACGTGAAGGCTCATGAATCATTTACGTGAGTGTCCCCTAATGTTCGCATTGTGAACAATGGGAATGCTCAAAATTCGTTATTTTTTATGCCTTCAAGTGTCCAGCTAAAGATTCATCATTCTTGCAGTGTGAAAGCTCATGAAGCATTTGCAGGAGGGGGTCTGCTAATTCGTCATTTGCACGCTTTCATGAGTGCAGTTAAAGATCATGCTTCTCACAATGGTGAATCTCATAAAGCATTGCAAGAGTACTCCTGATTTTGAGACCCCCCCCTCCCAATGTTGCTAAATCGTCATTTTCATGCCTGCAGATGTGCAGCTAAAGATTCATCATTATCACAATGTGAAAGCTCATGAAGCATTTGCAGAAGCACCCCAATTTTTGAAACCCTCCTAAGGTTGATAAGTCTTCATTTTCATAATTCCAGGTTCTTCATTTTCACAAATGAAAGCCCGGGAAGCAGTTGCAGGAATGCTCAAATTTTAAAACCCTCACGCTGTAAATTTCTCATTTTCAGGAGTGCAGCTAACCATTCTTCACTCTCAAGTTGTGAAAAGCTCATAAACCATTTACACCCCTTGAGACTCCTCCAATGTTGCTAATTCGTCATTTTCAGGAGTGCAGCTAACAATTCGTCATTCTCATAATTTGAAAGCTCAAAAAGGATTTACGCCCATCTGACCCCTCTAATGTTGCTAATTCCTCATTTTCAGGAGTGCAGCTAACAATATTCGTCATTGTCATAGTGTGAAAGTCCATAAACCATTTACTCCCCTCTGACCCCTCTAATGTTGATAATTCGTCATTTTCAGGAGTGCAGATAACAATTCGTCATTATCACATTGTAAAAGCTGATGAAGCATTTGCACGAGTGCTACAATTTTAAAGCCTTACATTGTTACTAATTCGTTATTTTCATGACGTCAATAGTGCAGCCAACAAGTCGTCATTCTTGCAATATGAAAGCTCATGAAGCGTTTGCACAAGTGGCGCCCCGAATTTAAAATCCTCCTAACGTTGATATTTTGTAATTTTCACGACTTCAAGAGTGCAGCTAATGATTCGTCATTCTCGTAATGCTAAACTCATAAAGTATTTACAGCCATGAGACCCCACTACCGCTGCTAATTCGTTTTTTTTAAAAGCGCATCTAACAATTCGTCATTCTCACAATGTGAAAGCTCTAAAGCATTCACCCCTGCGAACCTCTAACGTTCCCAATTCGTTATTTTCAGTAGTGCAGCTAAGTATACGTCATTCTCACAATGTGAAAGCTTATAAAGCCTTTGCACAAGTGCTCCAATTTTGAAACCTTCCTAATGTTACTAATTCGTCATTTTCATGACTTCAGGAGTGCATCTGAAATTTGTCATTCTAACAACGTGAAAGCTCGTGAAGCGTTTGCAGAAGTGCCGCCCCACATTTGAAACCCTCCTCGTGACTTCAGAAGTACAGATAACAATTCGTAATTCACATAATGTGAAACTCATAAAGCATTAACGTCCATCAAACCCCATAATGTTCCTAATTCATCATTTTCATTAAGCGAAGCTCATGATGTATTTATACTCCTGAGACCCCTTAAAAGTTGACAATTCGTCATTTTCATAATGTGAAAGCTTTTATATCATTTTGCACTCCTCAAGCCCCTTTAATGTTGACAATTCGTAATTCTCAAAATGTGAAAGCTCATGCACTCCTCAGGCATTTTTATTGTTGTCAATTCCCCATTATCACAATGTAAAAGCTCATAAAGCATTTGCACTTCTGAGACCACTTTAATGTTGCTAAGTCGTCACTTTCATGAGTGCAACTAGCAATTCGTCATTATCACAGAAAAGCTCATATAGCACTTGTACCCCTTAATGATGACAGGTCGTCATTTTCATGAGTGCAACTATCAATTCGTCATTATCACAATGTGAAAGCTCATAAAGCATTTTCAGTCCTGAGACCCTTTTAATGCTAATATTGCGTCATTTCTGCAGGAGTTATTCGTCATTTTCATAATTTGAAAGCTCAATAAGCATTTGCACTCCTGAGAAACCTCTAATGTTGCTAATTCGTCATTTTCAGGAGTGCAACTAACAATTCGTCGTTCTCACATTATGAAAGTTGAGAGAACAATTGCACTCCTGAAGCCCCTTTAATCTTGTTTATTCGTCATTTTCATGAGTGAAGCTAGCAATTCATCATTATCACAGTATGAACGCTCATAAAGTATTTGCAGCCCTGAGACCCTTTTTATAAGGAAGGATAAGGACGATGCCTGGGGTAAGACGTGGTTTTCGTGCTCCGATTGAGATTGACTTTTCTCTGATAATATTGCCTCTGTCGCGTTTGTTGTGGTGTGGTGGCGTTTTGTGAAGCTTCAGCGTGTGCTGCGGGGCCATCGGTTTGTTGCTGTGACCGTGTTGTGCTTCGTGAGGACCATTTTGTGCGAGCGGTTGCGGTGTTGTTTTGATTTCTCCTGGGAGTCGCCATCTTGGACACATATTGGTGCTGGTTCGAGTCTCGCCGGAGGTTCGTGGTGTTTGAAACTTTTTTTTTCGCACAAAAGTTTTTTAATTGTCTACTGGTATCATCAAGACTATTATTTTAAATTTTTCTTGTGTGTGTTTCTTTTTTTCTTTCTCTTTTTTTACACATAACTATGGAGAATTTTTTGCACTCAAGTTACAACCAAGCAGCAAGAGTACATAATAGTTCTGAATCA
>JAHWFP010250335.1:72046-84171 GCA_023313725.1 Lithobius niger
TTTCTACTGAGGCACTGGTCCCTTGTGGGGTTCCGCAGGGGTCAGTTCTTGGACCTGTTCTATTTGTGATCTATATAAATGACCTCTATTTTGATAATTCGTGTAGTTTTGGTTTCAAGTTTGCTGATGATGTAAAGATTGGTGTAGAAAACATTTCTCCTTCACAGTCCATTGAACTGGAAGTGGAAATTGCAAATGTCGTCAGTTGGTCGTCGTGTTGGCAGTTGCCACTATCCATCCAAAAGTGTCAGTCGTTCCATGTGGGCACACAAAATCTAAATTTAAACTATTACTTGGCTTCTGAAGCACTACCTTCCGTTTCGGAGATTAGAGACCTAGGCGTGTGGTTCTCACAGGACTTAAAATCGTCCTTGCATTGCCGTAAGGTTAGTGCGTTGGCATTTCGCCGTCTGGCAGTTGTGAATAGGTGTTTTACGTCGGGAAATTCAGCGACTAAATGTTGGGCCTTCCGTGTTTTCGTGCGCCCCTTATTGGAATATGCGACTCCAGTTTGGTCCCCTTATTTGGCTGGGGACATTGATCATATTGAGTCGGTCCAGCGTAAATTTACTCGGAGTTTGCCGGGTCTTCGTGGGGTAAACCATCTTGTACGCCTTTCCAGAGTGGGTTTAGAACTGCTCGAGTTGCGCAGACTTCGTTTTGATTTAATTTTGACGTACAAAATACTACATGGGTTAACCGACGTTGATTTACCATTTTTCGAACCGGCACCACGCGTTTATTGTACTCGGGGCCATGCTTGGAGACTAGCGGTTCAGGGATCACGTCTTGATTGTCGAAAATATTTCTTCGCTGTGCGAGTTGTCCCTGTTTGGAATGCCCTTAGTTCCGAGACGGTTTGCATGCCCACGAAGAGTGGCTTCCGTAGAATGCTACTCACAGAAAACTTGCAGGCATTTCTCAAACGCCCACTTTAAGATCTACTTTTACCTCCCCCTCAGCATTTTAGGTACGGTATCAGTGGCTCACAACCCTTCTGGACAACTTCCACACATTGTGGAAATTTGTATTTTTTTAAATTTCAAACCGTCCTGCCACGCTACATTGCAGGTTGGCTCCAGGTTTTCTTTATTAATATTATTATATACATTTTTTAAAAATTGTAAATAGTTCTAGTTTTACTTCCCACTTCAGTTTTTAACTTTCACTACACCAGTTTCATGCATTTCATTGTTTTATTATTTTTATTATCGTTATGAAGATTGACAATTGGTCTTAGCCAAGCTATAAATTACGAAGCATTATTTTATTATTTTTTAAAGAAACATTGGCAACGTTACCCGGCTTTTCCCCTCACTTGTCCCTCACATTTGGCGATGCCATCGGGGACCATTGTGTCCCTGGTAGGTCTAACCTTGGTGGTAAGGCATTCGTGACCCCAAACCAATACCATCAACCCTTCCTCTGCAGCCGAGCCACCGTCTTTGTTTTAAACTTTTAAACTGTTTTAACTTTTATAATTTAAATTTTATTTTTATTGTTTTAGTTTTAACATCGGACGGCAGTCAGTGACCACCCGGTCCTAGTCGCTCCGGTTGCATTTGCAACAAACCTATATTATTATTATTATGTTAATTCGTAAGTGCAGCGAGTAATTAATCATTATCTGAATAGGAAGCTCATAAAGCATTTGCACTCCTGAGGCCCCTTTTATGTTGACGATTCGCTATCCTTAAAATGTGAAAGCTCGTATAGCATTTGCACTCCCCAGACCCCTTTAATGGTGACAATTTATCATTCTCAAAACGTGAAAACTCACACAGCATTTGTACTTCTGAAACCCATTTAATGTTGACGATTCGCCATCCTCAAAATGTGAAAGCTCATATAGCATTTACACTCCTCAGACCCCTTTAATGACAACAATTCATCATTCTCAAATGTGAAAGGTCATATATCATTTGCACTCCTGAAACCCCTTTAATGTTGCTAATCCGTCATTTTCATGCTGCTGTTAGCAATTCGTCATTATCACAAAGTGAAAGCTTATAAAGCATTTGCATCTCTGAGACCTCTTTAATGTTGCTAAATCATCATTTTTGTGAGTGCAGCTAACAATTACTCATTATCGCAATGTGGAAGCACATGCAGGATTTGCAGCCCTCAGATCCTTTTAATGTTGTCATTTCGTCATTTTCATGAGTGCAGCTAACAATTCGTCATTATCCTAATGTGAAAAGCACGTAAAGCATTTGCACCCTCAAACCCCTTAACGTTGCGAATTCGTCATTTTCAAGATAAGAACTAGCAATTCGTCATTATCACAATGCGAAAGCTCATGCAGCACTTGCAGCTCTCAGACCCCTTTAATGTTGGAAATTCGTTATTTTCATGAGTGCAGCTAGCAATTCGCTATTATGAGAATGTAAAAGCTCATAACGTAGCAACATCGAGAAATGTTCTTAACTCATCGCTTTCATGAGTTGAACTAGCAATTCGTCATTATCACGTTGTGAAAGCTCATAAAACATTTGCACTCTTGAGACCCCCTTAATGTTACCAATACATCATTATCATAATGTGAAACCTCATATAGCATTTGCATTCCTGAGACCCCTTTAATATTGATAATTCGTCATTTTCATAATGTGAAAGCTAGTACAGCATTTGCATAATTTTAATGCTAATAATAGCATTTGCACTCCTGAGACCTTCTAATGTTGCCAATTCGTTATTTTCATGAGTGCAGCTAATGATTCGTCATTATCATATTGTGAAAGCTCAAATATCATTTGCACGACCCCCTAGTTTTGGTACCCCCCATCATGTAGTTATTCGTCATTTTTACTCTTTGAAGCCCTCGAGAGCATTAAACTTTAGCATCCTAACGGTGGGGATTTCCAGTTGAGGTCTACAGATAATCTCGGGCGTAATTTTGGTATCACGAATATCCGGCGATTTCCAATGCAAACTAAGTTGAGGGCTAAGGAATGAAGAGCACCTAAGCTGCAGCATAACTTAATACGGAGCAGTTAGTCCCAAGCTGAAAAAATCAGTGATTTCCAATCAGGTTTAGCGATAATCCTCAGGTTAATGGGCATGTTAGGCCTGGGACTAAAGATAAAATTTAGACCCAGGCACACCATGGTCTAAGTTGAGGTTTGAGCACCTCTTTCGAAAGCGATGCTTCACTGCACGACGTGAGTGTTGGTATGAAGTGTGATTTCAGGGGTACATTTCCCCACCAGATCAACTCAAGTGTCCCTCTGGTTAAAGGATGTTGTCAGGTTAGTATGATGTGATAATTTTCCTTTTCTCCAATAGGGATACGTAATTTTCAGTTCGTAAATGTGAATTGGTTTAGGGTTTCAAAGTATTAACATATTAACACAACTAATTCATACCGAGGCCATAGCAACCCCGGGGATGGGGGAACCTCCCCCCCCCCTTCCCCCAACCGTCCAAGAAGACATACAATACAGTTGGCAAATTCAAGTTGTCGAGTTGCCAAGCTCGGCTAAAACTTCACTGCCAAGTCCCGTTTCCATGAATACTGGTTAATGATTATAATCCTTCGGTAAGTTTGAAAGTAACGTTTCAGATGCTTCTTTTTTTGGTAATTATCTAGATTAAGGGCACCACGCCAAATCACTTAATTTTTGTACTAACCGACGCTACTCTTCATCCTAACACCATTTTGCATCATAAAACCCGGGGGAAAAGGGTGTAAAGTTGTAAAAAAAATTTCAAAAGACGGAAAATGCTAGTCACATACCTATTAATGCATTGGCGGCGACAGCCATATTGTGAGGGAAGAAGAGTAACCAGAAAACCCGATTTGCACCTCACTAAAATTTTACGGAAACGTAACCTAACCAAACCTAACTCACCTAACCTAACCTAACCAACCTAACGTAACCTAACTGACAATAACAACAAAATCACACGAAAATAACAATAAGAAAACAACGAAAGAACAATTTCCGCAAACGTTTGTTGTTGTGAAAATCGGGTTTTCCGGCTACCCTGCTTCCCGAATCAAACACCTCACAGTATGGCTGCCACCGCCGTAGCTTTACTGTGTCTGTAACATGCATTTTACGTTTTTTAAATAATTTTTTGAGAAGTTTATAGACGTTTCCCCCGGATTCTGTGATGCGAAATGGTAGGATGAAGAGTAGCGTCGGTTAGTACAAAAATTAAGTGATTTGGCGTGGTGCCCCTAATCTAGATAATTACCTTTTTTTTCTAGTAGCTTTCGTAACACTTCTGTTTAGCGTAACACTTCTGTTTTTTTAGGGGCCGGGGGTGGAAGACCCCAATTATATTCATTCGAAAGTTGGGACTGTCTTCTTTGCATCAATGGTAAATAAATGGGTTTGTCATTGTTAGGGACCGAGCTACGCCCTTCTTAGTAGGGGTTGGTATCACGGTCACTTTTCAATTTTTCAACTTTCAACAGCTATTCTGTCGTTTGTAATTTAGGTGAATGACTCCAATTAGGTTCACTCGAAAGGTCGGAATGTCTTCCTTCGAATGAATAGAATTGGAGTCGTCCACCTAAATTAGAAACGTCAGAATAGCAGTTGAAAGCTGAAAATGAGCGAAAAATAGAACGTGACTGTGATACCAGCCCCTATATTTTCAACAAGTCAATCCGCTATTAGTATTCCCTGACCCTGAAAACACAGTATTAGACACCAAAATGATTATCCTGTCTGTTCTATATGCAAAGATACGGCCGATATATGATTTTGAATCCGTCTTGGCCTCCATCTTGTATATTTAAATTTGCTCAAGGGTGACAAAGTGGCATTATGCAAAATTTCATAAAAGTATGTCTTGAAGAAACACAAAACACCTTAACATTGGGCGGACCTTACTTCCATGTTTTTGGCCCTGCTACCAGACTAGTATCCGAACTCAGAGCTAGGCTGTGCCTAGCAGGAAAATAGTAGTTTTGTTTTCCTGTTAGCACATCACCACCATGGCTTAAAATATCATAGATAATGTAGAAACTAAAAATAAGATATGCTTTAAACTGTATCTCCGCCAAGTTTAAAGTCTTGATAAGAATGAACTTCCCGAAAATCATACACAGTTGACAAAACTAAAAATTGAGTTGGCTATTTTACTTCATGTAGCCTTTCTTTGTTAAATAGTGCCCAGAAAGCGGTTCAGTAAGGAGTACCTCCTGTTATTTTGGTGGGGGGTGGGGGGATGTTACTGATATATTAATATGCCAACACAACTTCACTGCCAGGATTTAAAAACTTTCTTAAGGAAGGCAGAAACGTTAACAAAACTGCATAAAACAAAACTTAGTAACGATTTCTGCCAAGTTTTTGCTGTCTGAAGTCGTGAAATGTCACAAATTTCATTTACTAATTCGTCTGCTAGCCCATTCTGCCATTGTTTTAGTTAAAACAGAACGTGAACTAAATCTGTACTTTCCTGAAAATCGGGTATAGCTGGCAAAATTTAAAGACTGAGTTGAAAATTGAGTTGGCTGTTTGATTTGCTGTAGTCCTTTTTCTGTTAACCTATCGCTACTACGATTTAAAGAGCCTTTTGTATTAATGCAGAAACAATTCCATTTTTATACAACAAACTTGTTAAAAATTCCAAAAGAATTCGAAGGTATAGCTTGACAATAGGAGTCCATAAGATCTCAAATTAAAGGACAAAAACGACCCAAAGGACACGAAATGAGGGAAATATTTACCTAACATCCCTGAATCAAGGGAGAAAAAAATGAATATGGAGCATGTCGATTTCATACTATATTTAAAAGCTTTACTCCAATAATACCACAAATTGTTTTGAACAAAACTGAGTGAAAGGTTTCGCCATTTTTTCCCATATTTTTTCATTTTTGAAAAACTGGAGCATGTTGTTGCTTTAAAATCTGCAAGTTTTTTGCAGTAATACCCTCTATGTCGTTTAGGATAAAACTGACCAAAGATTTCACTATTTTTCAGCTCTTCACAGTCCATTTGAAAAATATTTCGTCCCTTCTGCCATGCTTGCACACAGCAGTTCATTGGCATTCGTTATATAGCTTAGACGTCCAAAATATATCCTTAACCCAACCCCCAATCGTCAATGGCTACCTACGGGTTTGTTTATGTAATTTTAACTGAAATCTGATATATTTGGGAAGAAAATATTTTTTTTTTTAAACTGATTCAGTCACAATTAAGTTTTTACGAAAATTGCTATCCTGAAAACCGAATAAGAAAAATCACCGAAATTTGCTTGAAAACAATTTGATACACGAATCTCGACGTATCTTGGTGAAGCCAAGCGCGTTGATCCTGTTTACAGGTGATATGACGTCACTTGAAGGGTATTAACCAATCAGAGTACTGTACTAGCTAGACCTCAACATGGAAATCCCGAAGAACCCAGTACTACTTTAGGCCAAAGGTCGAGGTCTAGCTAGTACTGTACTAGTAAGTCCCCAACTTAGACTAGCATTGAAATCACCAGCAAATTTGGTCCGAAGCTTAGTTCTGAGGTCGAGGTCTAGCTAGGCCGGGGCATACATTAGGCCCGGTCGTGTTTAGACCTCAACTGGAAATCCCCACCCTAAGAATAATAAAGCTCAATGAGCATTTGCACGACCCTCCAGTTTTGAGACCATCCAAAAAGTTGCTTAATTGTCATTTTCACCTTTTGAAGTGCAAGAGATTGCAGCATATTAAAGCTCATGAAGCATTTGCAAGAGTGTCCGACCCCCTCCCCCCTTTTGAAGTCCTCAAAGTGTTGCCAATTCGTCATTTACGTGCCATCAGGAAAGCAGTTAAAGTTCGTCATTCTCACATTGTGAAACCTAAAAAGAGCATTTGCACGACCGCCTCAGTTTGGGACCCCCAGTAATGTGGATAATTCGTCATTATCACGCTCCGAGAGAACACTGGTAAGCTGGCGACGCATTTGCAGGAACCCCCTCGATTTTAGGACCCCCCTCTTTTGTGTACCCCCCTCACTGTTATTAATTAGTTATTATCACGCTCTGATAGCATTCGAGAGTTCTCACAATGCGAACGTTCACGAAGCATTCGCACAGCCCCTTGGACGACGTCACTTCTGGTCACGTGACTTCCGGTATGACATCACTTCCGGTATTGAGGGCGCCATCTCTTGGCAAATAATGCCATTTCCGCTTTGCATGGGCGCCGCCATCTGGGCTGTAACATCACTTCCGGTTTGTGCGGGCACCGCCATCTCGGAAAAATAGCTGTACTTCCGGTTCGCACGATTTTGGAGGCATCAAAAAGTAGCAAAAAGTGCTTTTCCCCCTCCTCCAGATTGACGAGCCGCAGAAGTGAACTTCCGGTTCGCATGGGCACCACCATCTTGGCCGCACTTCCAGTTCACATGGGTGCCACCATCTTGGGTGACGTCACTTCCGGCCACGTGACCTATGACGTCACTTCCGGTCCGGGGGGTGGATCTATCCTCATATTGCAAATCCCCACTATTAAGGACATAGCTTTCCCCCAGCATGATGCTGATGCGGCATCAAAAGTGTACGTTGACAAGAATTGCTTATAACAGGACGACCAAGAAGTATACTTCAACGCAACACACAAGCCGAATAGAAATTTAAACGAACCTACTTTACCGAGCGATTCTGCTACGAAACTATTTGTCGATAGCAACTGCTTGGTACAAGATGAGCAGAAAGAATTTTTTGATGCCTCCCTCGAACAAATCGATTAGAAATCTAAGCGAACCTACTTTTTCGAGTGACGCTGCTACGAAGAAATTTGTGCATGAAAATAGTTTCATGCTAATCAGTTTCAGCATGAAAAGGCCTTTGGAAAAAACAGGCGATTGGTCGTTAATTTCAGTCCTCTTTCGAGCTTCGTATGTATGAATTCTGGTATAATTCCTAAAGCAATTTTATACTGCAGTGATCCGAGCTTTGCACTCGTTGCTAAATGTAAAACTAGAACGAGAGCAGTTTACATTACTAAACTAAAAGACGAGCATTCGACAGCTACTGTATTCGAAAATCGTTACGTAATAGAAAAAAAATTGCCCATCGTGGTAGAGGCATTCAAAGAGTTTCACCCAGAGGACGTTTATTTTCAGTTCAATTTGCACGTAACGTTTCAATAGATGATTCGTCTCATCCTATGTAAAGCAGTTTCATAATTATGAACTTTAGAGAAGGCACTTAAGAAAAATAAGCAAACGTGACCGCACCAAATCTCATCAAAGCTTTGTACGCGTTCGCAATTGTATTTGATTTCCGGTTCCAAGTAGTTAGCCACGGACCGGGGAACTATCGAAATAACATGGTTCTCCTGCATCTGTGGAATAGGCAACCCAATGACTTCCTTCTCCATCGTGGAAATCTTTCAAGTTAACCATTCCGTTTTCGCCAGTAGCCCACAGTTTTAAGGGTAGTGTGTCTGCCATAAAAGTACCTCTAAATTTCGGAATTTTCATCACTCTAGCCAATCCATTTAAATCACAGTTCGTTAAAGGTTTATCAAAGTCGATTAAACCCTCGGTGGTCTTAAGTAAAGACCTTTGCCACAAGGCGATTTTTCTTGCTTCGCTTTTTGCTTAGTTTTTTTCTTCGAGCCAGAACCTTCCACTTACTTGTGATGTCCAGAATGACTGCTTGTTCAGCCAGAATTTTTGCATCATTTTGTGCTTTTTTTTATGGCAGATACCACCCCCGCAGTCCCTCCCGCCAAGCCTCCAATACCGGCTAAATTCGGTCGTAACAATGCCAACGGTAAGAAACCACCTTTCTTTTTTCGAGATTTTGTTTTGAGCGCTATATCTGTTTTATTATTAATTGGTTAGTAAACAACTTCGACTTTGCCTCTATCCAACTTTAGATTCATTTTCCTGTCGCCAATGAGCAGAGCGTGACAGTTAGTGTTAGCCGGCTAGCTGCTCTAAATTTCAGTTTGACTTGTACGTCCACAATTTCCGATTGAAGCCTCTCGGACTGTTTGGAGCAATCCAACACCACGAGAGGATAGGCTTTCTTGAACAGAAGCAAGTAAAAACTCAAGTCGTTGGTATCGTAGCAAAGCTGCCTAAATTGCTGCGCCATTCTGTACAGACCAACGTACTCTCCCGTGGCAAAATTAGTATTTAAATCGAGAAACAGATAATGCTCGGTACATAGAGTTACGTGAGCATCTTGCAGACTGCAGTTTTGAAACACACCAGGATTTTTGACTAAGGATTCCTGCCTGTTAGTTTGAAAAGCTAAAATTATCCACCTAGGCTTTTCGACCGTGGAAGTTGTCACCACACACCAGGTGAAGCTGGTATTTTGAGGGAGCACGCAGCTATCGTAATGCCAGTGCCTAAATCTTAAGTCCACGGTCGTTCTGTGCTCGATGAGATTTTAGAGTTTAAGTTTCTGCTCGGCCGAGGCCGTGACATGTGGAACGAGCCAGCTGATGCTATTTAGAACGACTTTGCTATTGGTTGCCGCCACAGCTTTGAAGATGGCATTCGTATCACTCGCTCGCATGAGTGTGAACACGTGTTTAGTTCCGTAGATTAGCTTATCGTAATTTTTGAAAAATCCCATAACGTGTTTCAATGAGATGGCGAAGATAAAGCTTCTCTTGGGGGATGTTTCAACGATGATGGATGCGTGCCACTGTTTGAATCCCAAGTTGTCTGTTAGTTCAGCAGCGACTGAGCCGCACTATCCAACGCCCGGCACTGGCCGAGCAAAAGTCGGTTGCTCCGCCGAGCCGTAAGTGAGCAGTCTCTTCATCAGAGTACCGAACCCCGGATAATTTAACTCGTTGACTTGTTTACCACCAAGATGGTATTTGATATTAGAAAACAGGAACATGGGAGCGTTATTAATAAGACTAGCTGTGTCAGCATCCCCGTAAGCCGAATCATCGTCCTTCAGCAACCACCCTTTAATTAGACGGTAACTGTTGGCAACGTGCAGAAATAAATCTTGGTTTTCTACATGTATGCGGATTTCTGAATTTACGTTGTTGAGATTGGTGCCAACAATAGGACTGTATTCGTGGTAAGTGTAAGACTCGACCGATGAATCATACACCAAAGGTTCGTTGATTTTTAAGTAATTTTCTACTATGCTCATTTTCTGGATGTTATGAATTTGACGAAAGCTTTGTTTCTTGGCGTCAAACTTTTTGCTTTTTTATTATTAAAGTTAAAATTAAGAAAGAGTCCTTTGCCTTTTTTTCCAAACACGAGCATTTTATCCGTTTTTATTTAATTTTTAGATCTCAAATGAAGACACACTGTGAGCGTCTCGCCATTTAAATCCAACCGCTCGTTGGTCTGCGAAGTGAGCCAAACTCTTTTATTTCTGAACAAGTTGGTAGTAACTGGGAGGTAAATTAAATTATGAGGGGACGCTATGATTTTGTAACCAGAAGGGGAATTGGGATAAAAGGAATATAAAGTGTAATGAGTGTCGCGGTTTAGGTACGAATTGGCGATTATATCGACGTGTACGAAAATTGTGTTGATGCTCATAATGTCGACGGTATTTTGACTCTCTCTCGACTTCTCGACTTCTCACGTAGTTGCCTAAGTTAAACCCCAAGACTGTAACCAAACTCTTATCACCCGAAAAAGAAGTTCCATATTTCACGTCGGTAATTATCAAGTTGGTTTTTAACGGTTTAGATTTGGAAGAGTCGTAATGGCATCCTTGTTGTGACCATTCGCATATATCACTGACTTGAGAAATTTATTAAAATCCTCGATTTCGTAAGCACTGGGACTTACTAACACTGTCTGTCACGTGGCACCAGCAGTGTACGGTCGTGTACTGAATTTAGTTATTTTTCGAGGTGATGTTGTGTATGCTGTTGTACGTGTCTAAATTAAACAGAGCCAATTCGTAATTTTGTTCAGAGTCCAAATGAATTGGAGTGTTTAGATTAATTCTCAAATCAGAGTCTTTGCCGGTGAGAAAATAATTGAACAAGAATCCATGATGATGTCTTGTTTTTTTAAAGCGATATGCGTGGGAAGAATACAAATTCGAAATCTGAACGGGCCTGACCACAAATTTAATGACTGGCTAGTTTACACCATAATGACCTTGAAATTTTCAACCAAGGTCATTTTGCATAGCAAAATAGTACACCCGGTCCCAGGGGGTGCTAAATAGTATATCTGGTCCTAGAGGGTGCTAAATAGTATACCCGGTCCTAGGGGGTGCTAAATAGTATACCCAGTCCCAGGTGTGCTTAGCAATTCATCACTATCACAATATTAACAAAATGTTAAAAGATTCGTTATTCTCACAATGTGAAAGCTCAAAGAGCATTTGCACTACCCCCTCAGTTTGGGACCCTCTCCCATTCGGGACCTCCAGTAATTTCGATAATTCGTCATTATCACCCTCCGATAGAACCCTTTTAAGCTCACGACGCATTTGCAGGAACCCACTCGATTTTAGGACACCCTCTTTTGTGAACTCCCCTTGCTGTTGTAATTAGTTCATTATCACGCTCTAATAGCATTCGAGAGTTCTCACAATGCGAACGTTCACGAAGCATTTGCACGGCCCATTAGACGACGTCACTTCTGGTCACGTGACTTCCGGTATGATGTCACTTCTGGTATGAGGTTGCGGCCATCTTGGCAAATAGTGGCACTTCTGCTTTGCATCTTGGCTGTAACGTCACTTCCGGTCCACATGAATGCCGCCATCTTGGTTGACGTCACTTCCGGTTCGCATGGGCGCCACCATCTTGGATGACGTCACTTCCCGCCCCCCCCCCCCCCAGGTGGGTATGTCCTCATATCGCATATCCCCTCTATTAATAAAGCTTTGTGACACTAAAAGCAAACATAAACGATGCTATTTTTACAGTTCTTTCCGTCTAGTTATTAAACGTTTGACATTGTTTGAAAAGAATATGTACGTTGGTACAAACGAACCTTACCATAGCAAAGGGGACCTAAAGAAGAATAGATCATATGAAAAACCAAAACTGGTAAAAGTGGCCGCCAAGTTCCGAATGGTTCAGCCCTTCAAAGGAGTGATATCAACACACCAAAACATTCGCCAAGTTAATCGCACCGCTTAATAGTTCGAAAGTTAAATGAAAACTAGAACATTGCTAATTTCGGTAGCAATGTTCAAGTTTTCATTTAACGTCCAAAGTATTATT